>CAUYTI010105951.1:0-23431 GCA_963575145.1 Galago senegalensis | reverse complement strand
ACAGGCGCCCGCCACAACGCCCGGCTATTTTTGGTTGCAGCCTTCATTGTTGTTTGGCAAGTCCGGGCTGGGGATTCGAACCCGCCACCTTAGGTGTACGTGGCTGGCGCCTTAGCCGGTTGAGCTATAGGCACCGAGCCTAGAGTTCTTTTTCAATGCAAAGAAGACTGACCTTGAGGAATGGTTAAAAACAAGATTCCCGTTTCTCTCCCCTGGGGACAGGTTTGGAGTGAATTCCAAGAATTCTTATTTTTAACAAGGGTCATAGGTAATTACTTTGATGAGTCAGATTTAGGAAATGACCTAAGTATATCTCTAATTGGTTAAGAGAGAACAGGGAAGTGTCCTGACTAGGAACCTTCCAGCTCTTTGTTCCATTTATCTACTCCAAATGGGTGATTAACTCCACCCTACCCCCAACCCCTGCCCCACAGTTTCAGTAATGCAATACCCAGAAGGAACACTGCTAAAAATTGTTCACTGCAAGGGTCAGAGTAAAATAATCTAGGGGAGAGAGAGAGCATAGAGGTAGCACAAGAATACTTAAAGTGGAAAGAAAAGTGTCAAATACTGACAATCCAAAAAACCTAGAGATAGCCAAGGTGAATTTTTCACAACGTCTGTTTTCAACCATTATGCTATTACATTTTTTATTCATTTGTGCAAGGCAAATGATTTCATGTCTTTGGGACATTATTAATGCCTCTGTTCAAATGAAAAGAAACTTAAGAATTTTCCTCTACTAAACTAAAACATTTAACTACCACATTGTGTCTCTATGGAATCATAGTTTATTACAAATGAGTTTGCAGGAAAAGTCAGGCCAGGTGCAGTGTGGCTCACGCCTGTAATCCTAGCATTCTGGGAGGCCAAGGCAGGTGGATTGCCTGAGCTCAGAGCTAGACCCTGTCTCTAAAAATAGCCAGGTGCTGTGGTGGGCACCTGTAGTCCCAGCTACTTGGGAGGCTAAGGCAAGAGAATCATTTTAGCCCAAGAGTTTGAGGTTGCTGTGAGCTGTGTCACCATGGCACTCTATTGAGGGTGACAAAGTGAAGACTCTGTCTCAAAAAAGAAAAGTCAGTTACATTTGGTCAGGTCCTTTAAAAGGATGAAAAAGATGATTGTGTGCAAGCCCATAAGAGGCGTAAGAAATAGGCTGGGGAAGAGAAGCTTTGACAATTTAGCCCTTAGTAAAATTAGGTTGTCATAATGTAGTGTTATTGTAAGAAACGGTTGTTTTCAAACTTCTACATTAAAAACATTCCAGTGTCCAATTCTTTCTTTTCCTTCTTTTTTCTTTTCTTTTCCCTTCCTCCCTCTCTTCCTTTTTTTCTTTCCTTTTCCTTTCCTCCCTTGTCTATCCACTTATCCACAGGATCTTGCTCTGTTCACTGGCTTTGTCAGAGCTCTTGGCAACCTCAAACTTTTAGGTTCAAGGGATCTTCCTCACTCAGCCTCTACAGTAGCTGGAACTACAGGTATGCGCTACTATGCCTGGCTGATTTTTTATATTTTTTTTGTAGAAACAGGGTCTCATTATGGTGCTGAGGTTGGTTTCAAACTCATGGTCTCAAGTGATGCTTCTGGTTTGGCCTCTCAAAGTGCATTGTAAGTGTAAGCCACTATGCCTGTCCCCAATAGTATTTAAACCAGTTATTCTTAGTCCAGGGTCTAAATGACGCTTTACAATTGTATTTAAAACTTGGTATATAACACCTTTGGGGGGGGAGGGAAGGGCTTCCAGTTTCTAAATCATAGTCACAAAACCATCTGTGACATATACATTTTAAAGGGTCTAAAACATCAAGGGACTATCTCTTTCAGTTTCCCCCCATAGTATCAAATCATTTCATTAACAGGAATAAAATTTAGAGTCATGAAATACTTGAGATTCTACTAATTGCCAAACTATCTTTGCCCTTAACTTCTCTCGCAAAATTCAGTACAAATAGAGCGTTAGGTTTGCAATAGGAATACTTATTTAAAAAAAAAAACAGAGACATCAGAGTATTTTATAAATTCTATTTGGAGATTCAGAGTTAATTTTAACATCTGAAAATGATATTCATCAAACAATGCAACATCTAACCCTCCAGTAGTCCCTTTCCTTGACCTAAACTCTTTCTGAGCTGGAGTTTTAAAAATATAGAACCATACAACATATACAGTTCATGACAGACACGATGACACTGCTTACAAATAGTGGTAATTACCTTATTTTCCCAAAATCTGTGCTGTATTTTGATACACAGGGAACAACCCTGCATTAGAATTAGAAACTGTGCATCACTCAGAGCTTCACTGTGCAACATTCCTGTGACCACTTTGATCTTTCTCATTGGAAAAGAGGACAATCCTGCTTACCTCAGGATTGTAAGATTATGCATACAGTTCTCCTACTGAGCTTTTATGTAATTAGGTACTGTGCCAATGCACTTTTCATAAATAACTCACAACTATCACGTGAGGTAGGTATAGTATTTCTGTTTAAAAGATGAAGTTTAGCTTGGGAATACTGGTTCACGTCTATAATCCCAGCACTTTGTGAGGCTAAGGTGGAATGACTGAGGCCAAGAGTTCAAGACCAGACCTGGCAACGTAGTGAGAAAGTCTCTGTGGTTCTCAACCTTCCTAATGCTGCAACCTTTAATACAGTTCCTGTGGGTTGTGACCTGCAGGTTGAGAACCTCTGCTCTAAACAAAAATTAAAGAAAGAAAAGCCAAGCAGAGACTAAGGCAGGAGTATTGCTTGAGCCCAGGAGTTTGAGGTTACATGCAGCGAGCTAAGATGATGCATTCTAACCCAGGTGACAGAGTAAGTTCCTATCTCCAACCCCCTCCCCACCAAAAAAAGGACAAATAAAAACAAACCCAAACCAAAAAAAAATGCACACACATTAAGTTCAGAGAAAATACGTTCAAAAATCACATAGCTGGGCTGGGTGCAGTGGCTTATGCCTGTAATCCTAGGATTTTGGGAAGTCAAGGCAGGTGGATTCCCTAAGCTCAGGAAACCAGTCTGAACAAGAGTGAGACCCCCATCTCTAAAAACCACTAGGCCTTGTGGAAAGCGCCTGTAGTCCCATCTACTTGAGAGGCTAAGGCAAGAGGATCACTTGAGCCCAAGAATTTGAGGCTGCTGCTGGGTGTCACAGGACCTGTAATCCTAGGCACTCTGAGAGGCCAAGGTGGGTGGACTGCCAGGAGGTTAAAGTTGTTGTAAGAGATGATGCCATGGCATTCTACTAGGGGCAACGATGTCAGACTTGTCTCCAGAAAAGAAAAAAAAAACAAAATTGAGGTCGCTGTGAACTATGATGCCATAGTACTCTACCCAGGGTGATAGAATAAGACTGTCTCAAAAAAAAAAAAAAAATCACATAGCTGGAAATTAATGGAATTAAAAACTCTAAGCATAAACACACACAGAGTTCTGCTACTACATCATATTTGAAATGTGAACCAATTCTAAAAGAACACAAAGAGGCCAGATGTGGTGGCTCACGCCTATAATACCAGCACTCTGGGAGGCCAAGGTGGGTGGATTGCTTGAGCTCAGGAGTTCCCAAGCGAGACCCCCATCTCTAAAAATAGCCAGGTATTGTGGCAGAGCACCTGTAGTCCCAGATACTTGGAAGGCTGAGGCAAGAAGATTGCTTGAGCCCAGGAGTTTGAGGTTGCTGTGAACTATGATGCCATACCACTCTATCGAGGGAGACAAAGTGAGACTCTGTCTCAAAAAAAAAAAAAAAAAAAAAAAGTCGGCTCGGCGCCTGTGGCTCAAGCGGGGAAGGCGCCAGCCGCATACACCTAAGGTGGTGGGTTCAAATCCCCAGCCCGGCCTGCCAAACAACAATGATGGCTGCAACCAAAAAAAATGGCCAAGTGCTGTGGTGGGCGCCTGTAGTCCCAGCTACTTGGGAGGCTGAGGCAGGAGACTCGCTTGAGCCCAGGAGTTGGAGGTTGCTGTGAGTGTGATGCCAGGGCACTCTACCCAGGGGGATAGCTTGAGGCTCCGTCTCAAAAAAAAAAAAAGTTTAAAAAGAACACAAAGTTTTAAACAACTCGACTCCCAACTTTTTCCCCTGCAGCAGATTAATCTAAGGGTGTCTGGACCCCTGAATAAGACAGACCTCTCCCAATCTCTCAGAAGATTCTTTCTCAGTCTTGTTTCAGACCACCACCCGGAAAGCCCCTCTACTACCCACCCAATCTTTCTACTCTAATCATTCACTTTCCCTATTCTTGTATCCGAGCTACAGTACTAAAATTGGGAAACTCATTACAAATTCATGCTGTAATTTAAATGCAGCACTCAAAAACTGTAGGAATCTCTTTCCTTCTGGTATACTTAATTTGGCTATTTGCCACAATCGCTATCAGGCTGGACTCCCAACAAACCCAATTTTATTAGATTATTGTGCCAATTAGGAAATAAAGGTATCATTTTCAGCTCAGTCATGTTCTTGTAACCAAAACCTAGCATATTTTCAACCTTATCTTGCTAGATATGAAAGTTGTTTATTTACTGTCTAGGCTTCCTTTCTTTACTGAAATTTTGGTCTCTGGTTAAGACCAGAGACCAAAGACAAGGCATTTTTCTGGTTCCCTAGCTTTCCAATTGCTTATTTTTCCACTTTACTGGATCTTCCTGATACCAACACCTGATCCATCAGCATGTCAATTCTACTTTGTCTATATATCTCAAAAACCCATCCACCTTTCCTATCTCCATCACCCTAATCTAACCCAGCATTGTCTTTTGGTTGGACTATGCAGCAAACTCCCAATTTCCCACGTGTTCTTGCTCTTCAATTCCACAGACTGACATTATCATTTTGGATCATGACACTGCTGTGCTAAAAACTTTTCAACAGGGCTCGGCACCTGTAGTTCAGTGGCTAGGGCACCAGCCACATACACTGGGGCTGGCAGGTTTGAACCCAGCCTAGGCCTGCCAAACGATGACAACTACAACCAACAAATAGCTGGGCGTTATGGTGGATGCCTGTACTCCCAGCTACTTGGGAGGCTGAGACAAGAGAATTGCTTAAGCCTAAGAGTTTGAAGTTGCTGTGAGCTGACCCTCTACCAGGGTGACACAGTGAGACTCTGTCTCAAAAAAAAAAAAAACCCACCTGGGGGGGCACCTGTGGCTCAAAGGAGTAGGGTGCTGACCTGAGATGCTGGAGGTGGTGGGTTCAAGCCCAGCCTTGGACAAAAACTGCAAAAAACAACACCCACCAGAAAAAGACCTCTTCAACAGCTTTCAAGTGCATTTTAAAAATCCACACTAAAGATAGTGACCATCCCATTGGCAGGACTCAACCAGGTATTACAGGAATGAGTACATATGGACAGGGTCAGTCCTAAGCTCTGTTTCTTTTCTTTCCTCAATTTACACCTACTCTCTCAAGGAAGGTCTCCTCTTGCTGCTAAAAATTCATTTGATGACTTTTTTTTAGACAGAATCTCACTCTGTTGCCCAGGTTAGAATGCCATTGCATCAGCCTCGCTCACAGCAATCTCAAATTCCTAGGCCAAGCGATCTTCCTGCTTTAGCCTCCAAAGTAGCTGGGACTACAGGTGTCCCCCCCCCCACACACACATTTTTCTTTTCGAGACATTGAGTCTCACTATGCCGCCCTCAGTGGAGTGCCATGGTGTCAAGGCTCACAGAAACCTCAACTCTTGGGCTTAAGTAATTCTCTTGCCTCAGCCTCCCAAGGAGCTGGAACTACAGGCACCCACCACAATGCCCAGCTATTTTTTGGTTGTAGTTGTCATTGTTGTTTGGCAGGCCCGGGCTGGATTTGAACCTGCCAGCCCTGGTGTATGTAGCTGGCACCCTAGCTGCCGAGCTATAGGCGCCGAGCCCCACATTTTTCTATTTTTTTTTTTTTTTTTTTAAGGTGGAGACAAGGATCTCCTCTTGCTCAGACTGATCTCAAACTCCTGAGTTCAGGGATCCTCCTGCTTTGGCATCCCAGAATGGTAAGATTACAGGTGTTAAGCCTCCTTGCCCAGCCCTGAATATTAAATAAAAAAAAAAAAAAATTAAAAAAAAATCACTTCAAAAAAGCCCTAATAGAGTATTTAAATGTGATTAATTACAGAAAAAATTTCCAAATGATGTAATTTTTTTGATGTAATTTTTTAAAAAGAAAACATTTTTCTCTAGTACTTCACAGATATTTAGTATATAAATATGCCATTTATCTAGAACCAACTTTCTAGTAGGGATATTTCAAAAGAAACTATGTCCAAATATTTCTAAAACATTTATAGAACCACTGTGCATTTTTAACTGATGTTGGGGACTATCCTATATACAAACCTCAGCAAACGTGATTTTTTCCAAAGTAAAAACATCTAAAAGTTCTTATATACTATTCAAGAAGAACTCATATCACAACTAAACTTGTGGGGAACTGCTTATGACTTAGTCACATTTAAGAACAAAATTTCCTGATTTTATATTCATGCAGATAGGGGAAAAATTGCAATAAAAAATTGGTATTTCTTTCCTCACAAACAACCAAATAAAAACAAACCAAAAGTGACTATTTGGTAAAATTCAGTGCAAAGACAGAGAGTAACCATCTGCCTGGCTGACTTAGAAAAATTTACTTAAATGTCTACCTTAACATGTCCATAGGAAACATCTAGGTGTTCAGTTCAGGACAAATGTTTAATTTGGTTCTCCACTAAAAAGGACAGATAACATTTTCTAAACAGAGGAAAATGGTATTATAATTGAATATGGAAAATTTATAAATAGTTCGAAGAACTGATTAAAAATGTATTGCAATTTAACATAAAACAAATGTTTAATAGTAAGACTTTACTATTCATAAGCTGTGCAATAAACAATTTTATTCCCCCAACTATGAAATATTTGTTTCTAGGCATCCAAATTTTTACAGACCTTGAAGTAGGCATTGATTTGTAAGTATCACCCTAAAATAATTTGTTTTCCTTCAAAAATCTCCACCATATTGACTTCATATACCACACACACACAAAACCTGGAAATAATCCAAATGTCTAACAATAGGTGTATATCATACATCAGAATACTATACAGTGTTTAAAAAGAAAACAACTAGATCCACATTGTTAACATGAACAAATCTTCAAAATAAATGTGTGAAAAATGTAAGCTGCAGAATACACGTAAGAGTACGATATCAACTGTGTAAAGTTTCAAAACACACAAAAGACTACATATTATTTATGGATACATACATATGCAGAAAAGGTATAAAAGCATGTACAGAAAGAATACACATCAACTTCAGAATAAGTCACCTAAGAGGAGGATGGAGAATGGATAAAATGGGATGGATACATAGGGGCTTTAACTCTATCCATAATGTTCAACATTACAAAATGATTTGAAACAATATGATATAATGTTAACATTGTTAAATCTGGTGGTATTACAGATACCCTTTATATTATTCTTTGTACTTTTCAATTTTGATATATTTCACAATAAAAATATTTACAGAAAAGAAGGTTGAATCACTGCTACCATTTTCAGATTAAGCAGGCATGCCAACACACAATACATGTTTTCTTTTCCCAAATAAGACAATAAATATTAACAGAAAAGGTTACATAATTGGCAATGTACACTTTCATAAAGTATCCATTGATTACTATATTTAAAAATTACAATAATTAAAGAACAGGATTTAATACTTCTACTTCAAAACTTTTACCTTTACTTGAGTCAATGGATCTAATTTCACACCACAAGCAGGCTTTCCTTGCTTTAGAGTTTCCCTTTGAAAAAAAATTTTTTTAATGCTATTTCCTTTAAGTGTGATTCAGAACAAAAAGTTTAAAGTACAGGGTACAGAAGAGACCTGGCTAACTGCAGTTAAGTAAGACTAATGAATACATTGTAGTCTAATATAAACCAACAGTGTCTCAATTCAAAGGTGATAATAAATTATTGCCAGTACAAAAAACTTTCACTTTTCAGTCTGAAACTTATAACCTGCAAAGAAAATACACGTGTATCTTTAACTTTGTTTACCAAACATGTTTTTTCTTGTCAGGAAAGCTTTCCCATCTTTGTCAGATTAATACTTCCTTGATCACAGATGAAGTCTTTCAAATTAAAGATAAACAACTACTTGCCTGTTGTTTCTGATAAGCAGTGTTTGGATTTATCTTTGATTCCAAGAGTAGTGATCCTGAAAGGTAAAAAATAATGTACTGTAAATCTCAAATGATGAACCCCTGAATAAAGAATATACAATAAAAACATCAAACGCTTCATGTCTCTCCAGATGGACACCTGAAGTAATAAAATGTCTTCCAATTCACATTTACTCCCCAGGTGTAGGCTTCTCATTTAATTTAAAATATTTCATTCTACTCCCCTGAAACAGCAGTTCTCAACCCACAGGAACTGTGTAAAAGGGCTGTGGCATTAGGAAGGTTGAGAACCACTGCCCTAAAACATTAAAGAAGAAAATCCATCTAAAATCAAGAACCAAGAACAGCAGAATAGATGACTACTAAAGTTTTATTGAAATGAAAATTTTAAGGTCTAAATGACCACCTGAAGCCATTCTTTTAAACAAAAATTTTATTGCATACCCAGTTTAACAAATAAAACACGTTACAAAGAACCATAACAGGGATCCAAATATTCAGTACACAAATTACAGTGCTACATTTATCCTTTTCTCTCATTCAGAAGAACACCTTATGTAGAAACAAAAGTCTGCAATTATGTAAAAGGGAAAGTATAATAATATGCACGAATACAGGTGGTTGTTTTTCTATTAACAGCACACATCACTTGCTCAACTCAGGCATCTAGCCGCTGTAGAAAGTGCTTTTTAGTTTTATAATGCTTATGATTTTAAAATTTACATGACTACGGTAAGTCAACGAACAGAATACAATTTGCTTTGGTGACCTAACTTCCTGAGACTGTAAGGTATTCACTTTTTCACAGCACCTTCTACAAAGACAGCCCGAAGGGATCTCAGACCAAAGATGTCTGTGCTTGTGCGTACATGTATCGTGGCAACAGTCAGCAAAAACCTCAGGAAAAGGTGTCTTTTGGTTTTTCCCCAGCACCTGTCGACTGCGGCAACCGGGGACCGCAGGGAAAACCCACTAAAAAAGGACACTTAACAAAAGTTTCGCTAAATCTTTTGTACTAATCATGGACGAGGGCTATGTTAGCATCCTAGGGCTAGCAGTCACCGCCTAGTCTCTCACTACTTTCTCCGTCTCTTTCACACTTCAAAAAAGGAGGAATTGGAGAGAAAGGAGTCAAATCCGTAACAGAAATGAGAGGCGGGGGAATAGAGAATCTGGTGGGGACTGAGGGTAAATCCTCACAAAGTATTTTGTGTTTACCATATAGGTAAGAGCAAGCTCAAGACCAACGCGCTGTCCCAAGAGGTGATAATAACACTAACCCAACCAAGGCCTCAACTCCAGGCTGTGCCCCACCAGAGGCACTGTCCCCTATCCTACCGTTCCAACAATCTTACCGTCGGACTCTGCCCGAACCAGCAGCGACATCCCTTTGAGCTCCTCCACATAAGTGGAGGAGACGTGCCCAGTGCCTCGGTCGTCCCATTGCCGGTCTTCGTTCAGAGTATAGACCTTCACTCGCCGCCGTGTATCCGACATGGTGGCTACGGTCCCCTCCGTTCCAGCCGCCGCCTCCTCGCTCACCTCATCCGCGCCCCTCACTCTCGAGAGATGGTAGCGGCGGTGGCGGCGACTCCGAGGAGGCCCGAGTTCACCATGGCTCCAAAGATTCAGCCACGAGAAGGGAAGACAAGAGCCACCGAATCCCTCCACCCACAGTCCCTGTTACTTCTCACTTCACCCCTGTATACACCCACCCTCCCCTCCCTTTCCCCCCCAAGCTCGATCTCCCGCCGCCGCCGCTACCGCTACAGCTGCCGCCGCCGCCGCCGCAGTAACTACTACAGATCCGCCATCTTGTAACCCGACTCTCTCTGCCTTTCTCTTCCTCCTCCAGCAAGCTCACACGGGCTGTCCTAGCAGGGGCTACGGCGGCCGACGAGTCCAACGACCGGACCTTCGCTTCTGCACGCACTTCCCCGGCCGGAACGCTCCGTACTCTCGCGAGGAGTGGTACGCGACTGAGGTGGGAGGGCCTAACCGGGACTTCCTTTTCTCTCGGCCCCGCCTCCTGGCCCGGGATCTCATTGGGCCTGAAGGTTCTCGCGAGGTCGCGCGGTCTTTTTTTGCTTGGGGACATTCTTCTGTGCTTGAAGACTGTGGGCGTCCAACGTGGGTTGCTTTTGATTTTTGGCGTGTCATGTGTACTGGGACTCAGCTCTGAGGAAAAAGTAAACCAAACCCGGGAAGTAAGCATCCTTGAGAGTAACCAGGAGAAGGAAGAAAATTTGCTCGCACTCCTTAAAGGCAGGCTCCCCCTGCCGGCCAGACCGTAAAGGTGGGGGAAAGGGTTTAAACCTTTTTCTATAAAGACGAAGGAATGTTGAGCCATTTAAGCCGAACCAAATACACTAAGACTTGTTAAGGAATCGTAGGAGTGAACAACCACCCACTGGAACTAAAATCTGGCGATTTTAACGTCGTACAAAAGTCTGTTGACAATTTTCTATTTCCCGTCAAGCCGTTTCACCGTCTGGGTCCCAGTAGTTGGCTATTGAAAAGCATCCTTTACGCTTCCTGAGAATACAGTGCTCTTAACATGTTTGCAACCTCAGGGAATAATTCTTCAGGTAAGTTTAGGAAAGTGGCGAAGAACTACCCCAACACATCTACAGGCATTGTTTTAATATTCTAGATTTCTCTGGGGGTAGATCCTGCATTATCTATGGGCAAGTCTTACGCACTTGTTTAAGCGAAGGAAGAATTGTCTCGGCGTTCGCGCTAATTGTCACATTGCGCGGTGGATAGTCAACGCGCTGGGCAGTTGTAACATGTCTTTTTATTTTAATCCCCGTTCGTTCTTGGGAAAATCCCTTTATCCCTTCTTTAATACAGGCTCAGCTGGTTTAGCCTGCCAGTCCTTTACAACCCAGTAGTCTGAAAGCTGGAAAACCAGGGGAGGAAGGTGCATGTTCGCCCTGTGGTGCACCTTGGGATTTGTAGTCACAATTTACCAATAGTCTTGTCAGAATGTGTATGTTTTGGCCGGATTACTTAATGTGTGGACACCCTTCAGCAGTACAGTAAAACATGGGACAGTGTGTTACACGGAGCAAGTGCCTGACTGAACACAAAATACATTCTAATTTAAAAAATCTAGATTTGTCGTTTAATCTACAGGGGAGCACAGAAAATATAATAGAATTAAGTCGTGATTATAGAGCCTGATAATTGAGGTGATTGATGTGACAAAATGTATTTTGAGCCCAAGGAACAGGACATTTCTGCCCTGGAGGTTGTACACACTTACCTTCTGTCCAAGCATCACTCCCTGGCTGATCCTCAGGAGACAACTTGGGAAGAGGACTGTGCAGACCCTGGAAGCAGGTTTGACCTTTGGGTAGGGAATTCGAGGCGCTCAGAGCATGGACCACAGAGGAGAAAAGGTGGCCACATCCTTTAATTCCATGGAGTACTCACATCATGGAGTGAGGCCAGATCTAGGCCCTAAAACGCAGAAGCTCTTTTCTTCAGGCAGTCCCCAGAGTTCCACTACAGAGAGTTACTATTATTTTTCACAATCCCCCTTTGTTTTGAATAATTAATGCCTTTACCTGTACAAAATTAAAGGGCAAGGAAGGCATACAGTGAAAAGTAAGTTTCCTTTCAGTCCGTGTCCTGCCACTCGTGGAATTTTCCTTGCAGAATCTCCACTATTCCATTTTCTTGTGTATGTTGCCAGAACAGGGCCAGCTTTATGGATATGTGACTTGTGTAGTTAAACATTTTGTTTAACACACTATCACTGTCTTGAAATT
Organism: Galago senegalensis; assembly: GCA_963575145.1. NCBI lineage: Eukaryota > Metazoa > Chordata > Mammalia > Primates > Galagidae > Galago > Galago senegalensis. The sequence goes on along the minus strand of CAUYTI010105951.1, from coordinate 11,483 downwards.
CTTAAAAATTTTTGAACAGGGGCCCCACAAAAGTATGTATGTAGTCCTGTTCCAGAAATACTCTGTGTCTATCCAAGTAAATATATAAATATAAATATATATATGTAACTGGCTCTATGAACAAATTTCAGTGACCCCTATATATTTCTTTATAAACCTCTTCCTTAACTACTTTTACAGTTGTTTCTCAGAAGTGGTGAATTTTCTGCAAGACAAAGGAGCTGATATTCTGCAACCTGCCTTCTATGCACGTAGCCTTTTGTTATACCACCACCTTAAGGCACGTGGCCCCTCCTCTAAAAGACCCTGTCTCCCTTAGCGAGAAGGATTTGAGGCAACTTCTTCCATTCTCTTGACAAGATGTCTTTGTATTAAAAAATTCCTTTCTTGACCATCCTCGTTGTGTAAATAATTGGATCTTCATGGGAGAGGAAACTAGACCTAGACCCAAACCCTCTTGCAGTTTTGAAAACATGTATATATAAATATATACTATTTACAACCTTTATTTTTAATTAAAATACAGTCATGTGTTGATTTGGTGAATGACAGCCCTTATACAAGACAGTGGTCATAAAATTATAATACTTTATTTTTACCATACCTTTTCTATTTTTAGGTATGTTTAGATAACAAAAATATTTACTATTTTCATTACAATTGCCTGCTGTATTCAGCAACATGCTGTACAGATGCATAGCCTAGGAGTAATATGCTATACTTTCCAGGTTTGTGTAAGTACACCCTATGATTACATGATGATGAAATCACCTAATGACACATTTTTGAGAATATATCCTCATCGTTAAGTGACCCATCACGGTAATGTTGTAACAGTAAAATGAACTGTCCTTCACTTTCCTTTTGTTTTTTAACTTAGAGTGTATTTTGGTAGTGGTTCTGAGTCACTGTATACATAGAGCTAACACCTTAATAAATTACCCTAATTTATTTAATTCATCTCTTGTATATGTGTACTTGTGTTGTTTTAAATATTTTGCAATTTCAAACAATAAATGATGATACAAAAGTAGTTTTTATGTATGCTAATGTATTTGTAGGTTGAATTCCTAAAGCAAGATTTCTCAACCTCAACATCATGGACTTTTTTTTTTTTTTGAGAGTCTGACTTTGTAGTCATTGGTAGAGTGCTGTGGCATCACAGCTCACAGCAACTCAAACTCTTGGGCTTAAACTATTCTCTAGTCTCAGCCTCCCAAGTAGCTGGGACTACAGGTGTTGGCCACAACACCTGGCTGTTTTTAGAGACGGGGTCTTGCTTTGGCTCAGGTTGGTGTTGAACCTGTGAACTCAGGCAATCCACCCACCTCGGCCTCCCAGAGTGCTAGGATTACAGGTGTGGACCATGGCACCCGGGCTACCATGGACATTTTGAGCTGGATAATTCATTGTGAAGGGCTATAGTCTGTGTAAGGATGTATGTATATTCTCTTGTGTCTCATCCTTGTATGTTACTAAACATCTTTTAGTGGCCAAAAGACTTATAAGGCCCTCTTGTCCTGCCTCTGCCTTCCCTCTCCAGTTGCATCTTCATACATTCTTTCAGCTTCTCATGCCATGGTGCTTTTCCACAGGAATTCTCTTTGCCTGAAACTTTTTTCCCACTAATCATCTCTTGAGAGCTCATGCTTTATCCTTCAAATGATGCCACAATTACCACTTCCGTGGAGGAGCCTTTCTGGACTTTATGATGAGTTCAAATCCCCTTTGTTATGTTACAGGTATCACATAAATAAATAAATATGTAAATACATAAATAAAATAAAAAATTCAAACTGGTTTAAATGATCAAAGGACTTATCTAAATGGGAAAAGCCTGAAGATAAGATGAATTTCAGAGTTGATTTTACTGAATAACTTAATAGTATCAGCAAGAACTTGATTTCCTTCTACCTCTCAGTTCTTTCTGCTCTGTCCAATTCATTCAAAGACCTTCCTTTTGTATCATAAAATAGTGGCCAAGAACATCCACATAGAAATTTTTTTTTACATGTTCCCAGTTTGAACATGTTTAGACTAACTTAGGTTATTTGTCTACTCTGATCCTAGAGTTTTGTGGTCTACAGAATGTCAAGTACTGATTGGCTGAGACAAATCAATGCCTATTCCTGGAGCTGGGGCTGCAAGGAACTTCTCCTTAATCCCACTGATGTTACTCTATGGGGTACTGGTTAGATTCTATGAAGACAACCAGAATATCAGTTATCCCTCATTACACACTGATAACACCATGCACCCCCCCATAGGACTTTTTATACTTGTACATTTATATTTGTATAATTTCTGATTAATAACTTTTATCTAGATGAAAAATCTTGAGTCCAGGGAATTGTCTTACCATTGTATCTGCAGTGCTTGCCATAGGATGTTTTCAAACATAGCAGATTTTCTATAGCTGTTGAAAGAATAAAGTTTCTCCCAGAGGTTGACTTCTCAGATGTTAGCAGGCAATTTAATAATTACTGTATCAGTTTTGACAAAGATTATATTACATCTTTGAAAGCCCTACACATTGCTGTCTCTAATTTCTATCTCCAGGTAGTCAGTTCTTTACACCACTGAGTAATGAATTTGTGGAACAAATTTGACCATACTGAGGTCCCTTAAAATCTTTTAGTAGTTTCTGATTTTTGTAGAATAAAGATCTTCAGGATGATACTGAAAGCTCTTTGTGGCTTGGCCCTGGCCTGTCTTTTTGTCTTCAAGGTTATAGACTTACTGAGCTTCTTTAGGTTGATTTTCTTTTTAAATTATAGCCATTACCCTACCCCTCACAAAATATTGAGTTTATTTTTAATTTGAGATGAGGTCTCACTCTGTCACCTAGGCTGGAGTATAGTGGTGTGATCATAGAGCAATGCAGCCTCAAACTCCTGGGGTCAAGCTATCTTCCTGCCACAGCCTCCTGAGTAGCTAGGACTACAGGTGAGCCCTAACACACTTGGCTAATTTTTAAATTTTTTGTAGAGATTGAGTCTTGCTATGTTGTCCAGCTTGGTCTCAATTGTTGGAATCAAGTGATTCTCCTGCCTTGACCTCCCAAAGTGTTGGGATTATAGTGGAGTCACTATGCCTGGTTTTAGTTTTTAGAAGTCTTTTATCTGGGGGAAGAGAGCTTCTCCAGAGATTCCCCCATATCTTGCCTGGCTAAAGGCATTGGTGGAGGGCAAAAGGAGGAGGTTAGAGGTCCCACTGTTTGGTATTCAGGTTTTCACTTAGTGCTCACTGTTAGTCCTACTTCACAATTCCCTATTATCCACTGTGACTAGTGTCCTTTAAGAGTCTCTCCTATTCCCCAAAATAAATCTCTGTCTCCTGGGTGGTCATGGCGGTATAAAGAGGTGTGTATAATGGTGTGTATGGGGGGGATGATAGTCTTTTGGTCACGTGGGATTGGAGGGTAGACCTAGATGTGTAGCCACTCTGTATTTTCACCCTGCCTTCGTGTTTTCTGCCCTGATCCTTTCTGGTTTTTTATGGACAAAATTAGTTTTCTTTTCCACTCTAATCACTTGTGGGGCCTTCCGCATTGTAACTTTCTTCACTCTGTTAAGTCCACTATTACACTTCCTGCTGCTCATCATGCAACCAATGTTTGTTGAAATTTCTTTTCTCTTTTGTTTGTCCTTTGGACTCTATACTTTTTGAAAAAAACTATTTAACTGTCAAAGAGAAGAAATACTTTTGTGTGGTTAATTTTCCACGTATTCTGGTGATATATATATATATATATTTATATATATTTTAGTCTACATTTTCCATGTATTCTGGTGATACTATATATATATTTATTATTTTTTAAATTTTCCATGTATTCTGGTGATATATATGTGTGTGTATATATCTTTTTAATGTTCAGTTCTTTAATACAGTTGGAATTTTTGTTTTTCACATATGAAGCAGGATGCTAATTTAAAACTTCCCCTCCAAATGGACAGCTAATTGTCTCAACAACATTTATAGACAAAACTGTTTGAAATGCTATCCATCACATTTTCTTCACTAAATTATATACACACACATATACAGATGTATTGAGTTCACCACTCTTTCTATTTTATTCGGTTATTTCTAGTAGGACATAGTTTTAGAGTATATTGTGATACTTGGTTGGTATGGTGTCCATAGAAGTGTGCTACTCAGATTTCCTTCACGAAAACCTACAAACCTACTCTGGGGAGAATAGGTGACTGACGGCCAGCTGCCACCCCTTTGTACCTACCATGCATTCATGCCAATGCCACATATCTCTCAAGTTGCCCTTGGCCGGTGATCAAGCACAACAGGACAACTTGTTCTTTCAAGTTGGCAAGAGATCCAACACTTTGGGAGGCCAAGGCAGGAGGATCACAGTGAGACCCGTCTCAAATTAAAAATAAACTCAGTATTTTATGAGGGGGTATGCATTCATGCAAATGCCACATATCTCTCAAGTTGCCCTTAGCTGGTGATCAAGCACAGCTGCACGGCTTGTTCCTTCCTGCTGAATGTAGAACTCCACTAAGGGGCAACTTTGGCTTGGAGGAATTTCTCATCAGCCTGCATGAGACCCATCTTAGAGCTATTAGACATTTTAGTCAGGCTCTTTCTACCTAATATTTCCTTTTCTTCCTCCTTTTACAGAGGTCAGACCTGCAGCGTGGTCTGAAAGCTTTCCCTGTCAATTTTGGGGCCTCACACTTTACCCCTCACAGGCAAATCTTGCCATGTCTAATCTCTCCTTGGCATCTGCTTCTCTGAGGACTGGAACTGACAGAAATGGTACACCAAGTGGTGCAAGAAATGAGGCAGTAAGATTTGGTTTGGGGAATGGCTTACTCAGTGCTTGGCACAAGGTGGCTACCTGTCTGCTGATTTCACCACTAGTAACCTAGGAAAGCATCCCCAGTCCATGTGATTCAGGCAATTGAAAGATACGGAGGATACAATGCCTACAGGGACACCAGAGCTGGCCAATTATTGTTAGGACAAGTAATACCTTGCAGATGGATAAGGAAAAACTGAGAGCATTTAAACAGTTAAAGGCTAAGTTTGGGAGCCAGGGGGCTTCTCTGGAGCTTAACAAAGAGGCTCTTATTTCCTGCAGTGAAGGAGCAGACATGGGATTTGACAGGCTCACAGCACTGAAGGTATTTGAATGCTCAGCCTGGGAAGTTTGCTATACAATCAGGGCTCTAGTTGGGGAAGCCTGAAACTTTGAAAGGCGGGATAGGTGCCTCAAGATTTTTGGCTCTTGTAGATACCTCTGGACCCTTAGAGTTTACGGAAGTGGCTCATAGCATAAGCAAGCGCTTACTTCCCTCCTTCACAAAGACTTCTTCCATGATTGTTCTCATTATACTCTTCTGGCTGTGAAGCCATGGTAATTAGGGTTAAATCTCAGTATAATCTGTCTGTGGTCTGCTGGGCCTGATACCAAGGGAAAGATTACACACTGAAAGAATTGAAATAAGTCAGCATGACTACGGAGAATCAGAAGTACAATAGGAATTAGATTTTGAATGCTTAAGGGGACTGGAACATAATTGAATAAAACAAGACTTCATTGACTTGAGGCACTTTTTTGGGGATAGAATATTTAATCTGGCAAGGACAATTTGATTCTTTTTTTTTTTTTTGAGACAGTCTCAAGCTCTCGCCTTGGGTAGAGTACCCTGGTGTTATAGCTCACAGCAACCTCCAACTCCTGGGCTCAAGCTATCCTCTTGCCTCAGTTTTTCTATTTTTAGTAGAGATGTGGGTCTCACATTTTGCTCTGGCTGGTCTCGAACTTGTGAGCTCAAGTAATTCATTGGCCTGGGCCTCCCAGAGTGATTACAGGCATAAGCCACTGCTCCCAGCCTGACTCTTTGATTCTCGTTTTTGTTAAGACTATTTGTATCTTCTCATAAGTGATAATTATCTTTGTTTTTATGCTTGCTTTTTAAACATCATGTCTTCTAGTTTATGAGTCCTTGGAAGTTGAATTAAATTTTATAGCCGTAATCTAACAATCTGACCTCTATTTACTAGCTTCTTTATCCACTGATAAGATTATTTCTACTCTACAGGATGGCATCTCCTTTATAATCATCCTTTAAAGCCTCACTCAAATATTATCTCTCTATATTTAAACCCAGTTCAAATTCCACTTCTTAGAAACCTTCACTTTTTCTTCTAGTTATTTAACCTAGATTCTCTCCATCTTTTTATAATGTAACTTTTTTCAATCTTTCACTGGAGTACTCACAGATCTACCTTTCGTTAATGAGCAACTCTATTTTTTTTTTTTTTTTTTTTGAGACAGAGCCTCAAGCTGTTGCCCTGGGTAGAGTGCCATGGTGTCCTACCTCACAGCAACGATTCTCTTGCCTCAGCCTCCCAAGTAGCTGGGACTACAGGTGCCTGCCACAACGCTTGATTATTTTTTGGTTGTAGTTCTCATTGTTTGGCAGGCTTGGGCTGGATTTAAATCCACCAGCTCTGGTGTATGTGGCTTAGCCACTTGAGCTACAGGCACTGAGCCAGCAACTCTATATTAAACTATATTTAAGTCCTTGAAGGAAACATACTGCTCCTTAGAGTACTATGCTCATAGTAGGTAGTTTTAAGTTTTTATTACATTAAAACTAATTTTGCAAATTTTAGTTATTTTGAAATGTCATGTAATGATCTGAGATATACTTGAGATGGTAAAGCTGGGATTGCTTTAAATATTACTTCTATAAAAGTCACTATTCCCCAACTTCTTTCTAGGACATTCACCTATATGTTAGTTGATAACTTCACATTCATATTTAACAAGTCTGACATCTTTCTCTTCAAAGCTATTTTGTCCCTCTAAGGTTCCTATTCATGTAATAGTTTTTTTTGAGACAAAATCTCATTATGTCGCCCTCCGTAGAGTGCTGTGATGTCATAGCTCACAGCAACCTCAAACTCTTGGGCTCAAACCATTCTCTTGCCTCGGCTTGCCTCGTAGTTGGGACAAGTGCCTGCCACAACACCTGGCTATGTTTTTGTTTGTTTGTTTGTTTAGCAGGCTTGGGCCAAGTTCAAACCCTCCAGTCCTGGTTCATGTGGCCAGCGCCCTAACCATGAGCTATGGGCACTGAGCCCATTAATAGATCTTACTGTTCTCACAATGCTGAGGCTAAAATCCTCAGTCATAACTGCTTCTCCTCCCTCCATGTTCCATGCACACCTATATTCCAGTTACTCTGAGCTTATCCATTATCTCTTTATATTTGCTCTACAGTATCTTGGTATCTACACAGCCCACTTTTTCTGAATACTCGCCCTTCCCAGGAGCAGGCTCTTGGCAATTTTCTGACTAGGTGCTTATACCAGATTTCGGGTTACCAGGTTTAACAAATAAAAATACAGGGCAGGGCAGTCAGTTAAATTTGAACGTCCAATGAACAAGAAATAAGTTTTTTAGTGTTAAGGATGTCCTAAATGTTACATGCAGCATACTTATACTGAATGAACCTTTGTCTAAAATTCCAATTTAATATGGCCGTTGTTTTCTCTGGCAGTCCTACTCAGGTTTAACACCTCTCCCTAGCTGAGTCTGTCACTTTCTCCTCTAGAACTCAACCTCAGGGTCAGGTTATGTCCTGTGTGAGACAGCCATCTTTTATCCCATGTTGAGAAAATAAGTTTGGAATAAATTTGCAGAGAAGAATAAAAATAATACATAAAAAAAATAAAGCAGTTGTGTAGAAAGAGGCACAAAGGAGAGGCCATGGCACTCTATAGGAAATCTTAGGTGGGGGGACTGCCCTTAGTTTTGTCCATTGAAGCATTTTATTTTTAAGTATGTATCACATCCCTAGAAAAAGAACCCCAGGATTTTCCCTCCTGTGTTTTTTCTTGCTTCTTCGTGGCCCATGATGCCAGCTGAAGTTGTCAATACAATGAAACCAAACTGGCGGAATGGGAGCAGATTATTCGGCCATTTTTCTAGATCTTTGAGTTGCACATCAAACCTGGGGCTGATCACTCTACACCCGTTTAACCTGCCTGTGAGGGTCACAACTCTGTCATCACTGAGCTCTTTCCAGCTCTGTCATCACTGATTTCAAATTCACCAATGTAACTATGCATCATCCTCAGAGTTAGAAACTGGACAATGAATTTGAAGCATGGCCTTGTAAGAACCTGGCATTGCCTTTCTTTTAGGCATTGTTGATGTGCTTAAGAGCATCAGCCAGGATATTCATGCACACCATTATGGTGTCATGGAAAGATGGCGGAAAGAGAATGACTGCCTTAGTTTTGGATGATGGTAGGTCTTGGTTTCCATGAAATAAACACATGGTCCTATGATAAATTTCCCTCTTTATTAGATGAGCCTTTTAAACCGTTCTTTTTCCCATTTCTGTTGTCTACGACCTTATTCTCAACTCTTATGAGCCTGGGAGTTTTCAAAAGCCCGATTATCCTTATGTCTACACTTTCCTTGCAGGTAACCATGGACATTCTTGCCTTATTAAATACTTTGAAAATATCACCTTGCTCTGGCAATCTCTTCTTGTCTTACATTCCTTTTTTTTTTTTTTGAGCCAGAGTTTCACTGTCACCCTTGGTAGAGTGCTATGGAGTGATACCTCACAGCAATCTCAACCTCTTGGGCTTAAGTGATTCTCTTGCCTCAGTTTCCAAAAGTAAGTAGCTGGGACTACAGGTGACCACCACAGTGCTTGGCTTTTTTTGTTGCAGTTGTCATTGTTGGTTAGCAGGCCTGGGCTGGGTTCAAACCTGCCAGCCTCCGTGTATGTGGCCGGCACCCTGACTATGAGTGCTAAGTCTGTCTTACACTCTTTAATAAACTTTGCTTTCTAACTCTGGTGGAGAACAGGTACAAGATTAAGGAGTAAAAAACTATGTGAAATTGGTTTATAAAATGAAAAAGATGTCCTATCTTCTAAACATAAAATACCAAGTGAAAAATGAGTCTTTTTTTTTTTTTTTTGAGGCAGAGCCTTGCTCTGTCACCCTTATAGAGTGCTGTGGCATCCTAGCTTATAGTAACCTCAAGCTGCAAGTAGCTGGGACTACAGGTGCCCCACCACCATGCCCAGTTATTTTTAGAGACTGGGTCTTGCTCTTGCTCAGGCTGGTCTCGAACTCTTGAGCTTCAGTGATCCACTTGCCTCGGGCTCCCAGAGTGCTACAGCCATGAGCCACCGCGGCTGCCCTTGAAAATGAAATTGTTGATCCATCTGTCTGCAGTTGTTTTCCACAATAGCTACATATCTCCTTCCTCTACTTCATTTAGGTCTCTGCTCACATGTTATCTACTTAGAGAAGCTATTCTGGATCATTTTATCTAAAACAATAACCTTTCTTTATCAATGGATTTCCTTTCCTAGTTTTTCTTTAAAGTACCTAGCACTAATTGACATGTTGTAGAGTAAGTCCTCACTTAATGTTGTCAATAGGTACTTGGAAATGGTGACTCTAAGCAAAACAAAACCAATTTTACCATAAACTAATTAACATAAAAAAGAGTTAAGTTCCTGTAGTGTAGTTCTGGTCACAAAAACATAACTAAATAAGGACCAAAACACTTCTAATATTAAACACTGAAATAAATGTAAGCTATACCTACATTTAAGAAAGATAAATACAGACAAGAGGAGTTACACAGTTCAAGGTCTTGGGTATCTTGGGAGCCTCTCCTAACTCTGGCCGGTACGCCACTTCCATCACAGGCCACGTTCACACATACACCTATACTCTGACAGGGACCATGCTGACATGCCAAAGACCTTGACCTAACGTATACAGCACTGAGATGTGAAAGAAACATGGAGTATGTGGAGAAAACCCATGCAGACAAGGGAAGAACGTGCAAATTCTACAATGGCCTTGGCTGGGACTTGATTTGTTTTTCCTCACTATTATAACAGAAATGCCAATGAATGAAATGCTGTTTTCAGAGGACCTGCTGTAAACTTATTTACTGTCGATTTCCACTCACTCGAATGTAAGCATTGCAATTTTAGCTGTTTTGTGTATTGGCACACTTCTGTACACGTTATAGTGCCAGGCACAGGGTAAGCACTGAACAAATGAATACTATGCTTGGCTGAAACGAACTAAGAAAGATGCTGATATTCACAGTTCCATCTTAGATCTCTACAAATTTAAGATACTATGTAAGAGAAGAAAAAAATGATTGTATAAAAACTACACTAAAATAGTAATTTATGGAGAGAAAGAGTATGTGGATGTGTGTATCAAAAAAAAGGTTGTGAAGGAAAAAGTCTTACAAGTACCTGTACTGAGCTACCTACAAACGAGGGACACTCAATTTGAGTCACTATAAATTGGGAGTTTTTAGAACCTCACAGAAAAACATCACTGGGAATTTGGGAAAATTATGAATGAAGACAAAAATAGGAAAACTTCAAAATATAGGCTCTTAGTTCAAGCAGAAATGAGGATTCTTTTGGTGGTTTGAGGGTAGTGAGCTATATTTTTACTTTGTGGCACTACATATCTCTAGAATTTTTTTAAGAACTGGCTTCATGGGTGGTGTCTGTAGCTCAGTGGGTAGGGCACCAGCCCCATATGCCAAGGGTGGCAGGTTCGAACCGGGCCCCAGCCAAACTGCAACAACAACAACAAAAAAAAACTGGCTTCACTGGGGGGCTCCTTTATAAAAGAAAATAGAAAACTTAAGAAAATATAAATTATAATTTTTAAATCCTTATCATTAAGGGTTATACCTTAGTACCACATAATTGCATTAATGTACACAGCTATGATTTAATATTAAAAAAAAAGGATATCTTTAAGTATGTTTTAAACAGCAAAAGTGAGAATAAAAAAATTTGTCACTATCATTAATTCAGTCTATCAAATGAAGAAAGCAAATAGTTTAATCTTTCACTTTTACTCTTTAGTATTTCAGAAAGTATATCAACATTGCCTAACATGTCATTTTACATACAATAGCTAGATAATTACTGTTTATTGACTAAAATACATACATTTTAAAAATCTTTGGTCAGCTAAGTTTTTAATATTTTATGAGCTAGCTAGCCCTGAATAATGAATTTAGATATATTTTTATGAGTTTTTCCCTTTTTTTGGTAGAAATAAAGTCTCGCTATGTTGTCCAGGCTGGAGTGTAGTGGCTATTCACAGGTGCAATCATAGCTCACTGTGGCTCCTACTCCTGGATTCAAGTGATCCTCCTGCCTGGGCCTGGGACTCCTGGAGGGTGCCACTGAGTCTGGTGTACTTTTAGGAGATTTTTTTAAAAAGGATTATGTGTCCTAAATTATGATTTTCATATATTCTTTTTTGTGGAATTGTAAAATGATGTTTTATTTTATTTTATTTTATTTTTTTTGAGACAGAGCCTCAAGCTGTCCCCCTGGGTAGAGTGCCGTGGCATTACAGCTCACAGCAACCTCCAACTCCTGGGCTCAAGCGAGTCTCTTGCCTCCGCCTCCCAAGTAGCTGGG
>CAUYTI010105950.1:0-16317 GCA_963575145.1 Galago senegalensis | reverse complement strand
GCCTGTGGTCCCAGCTACTTGGGAGGCGGAGGCAAGAGACTCGCTTGAGCCCAGGAGTTGGAGGTTGCTGTGAGCTGTAATGCCACGGCACTCTACCCAGGGGGACAGCTTGAGGCTCTGTCTAAAAAAAAAAAAAAAAATTAATTATTACACGGAGCCTGATCTGCATTGTTTGTTGGCTCCTGTAGACTTTTAAGTTCACCAAGTCTACTTTAGAACTTTCAAAATCATTTTATATCCATTATTTCTCTTGCTCTTTCATTATAGCCCCAGAGGAGGGCTATATTAACTATTATTATTCTCCCTTTTCAGATCAGAAAATGTGGGCTTTAAGGGGTTAATTGACTGGCTGAAAGTTATCATACAATTATCAAATGCTCAATTTTTTTAATATAAAATATGCCTTTCTAAATATATGCAGAGTAAATGTATTCCAGTCATCTTGTTCTCGGTTGTTCTAAGTTTTCATATAGTTTTTAGAATATTAAAAGGCATGATAAATTATCAAGTGATTATGAGAGAAAAAGAGCATTAATTTGATTGTTCAGTTAATGTTTTTAATGAAGTCAAATCACATGCTGTAAATAATTTGTGGTGGCATCCTAGGCAAACATATTATGAGAACTATAAAAATGACGTATTGATATCTTAATAACCAGGCATGTATTCTTTGTGGAAAGACTGCCAATTCTAGCCAACTACCTCACTTACTTTTAAATACCAAGTGCAGTTGTGTACATTTACAGTAAGGCAGATAGGAAAAAGAAGGTTGGGGCAGAGATCAGAGAAGACTCTCAAAACCCTTTTGTATTTTTGAGGGAGGGCTGAGTTATCTATCTCTAGAAAAGCCACCTTCAAAGACATGTTTTTGGAGCCAAGATCACAGTAAAAGACTATTCTTTATGATCACCAAATAAGGTCAAAATTGCCCCCTTTGTTGAGATGACTTGACTCTTTGACATCAAAGCTCACTGAAGGGTCTGCAAAATTCTGTTCTATAAAGTGTTAGTGCTTTGAAATACTTTAACTCTGTGAAAAAATAAGCAAGTTAGTTTGAAAATATTGGCGTCCAAGACATGGGTGTACTAAATGAGGAAAATGCCTTTGGAAGAGTGTACCCCAATGGGAAGGAGTAATACATCACTGACATTGTTTAGAAATGCTGATATGTGTACATTGTGAAAAGCTGACTGGATTTTAGTTAGTTGTAAGTTCTCTACAGACATTGCAACCCCTTACTGCATGAACCCAAAGTGAACATGAACAGAGTACTCCCATCCATTCACATCCTCACATTCTGTTGCCAAAAAAAAACTGTAATTTGATTAAATTCTAGATACCATGAGTAACACCCTGTGTTCTTGATAATAATGATGGCAGATATCAATGAAAATATAGATCTTATGAAATTTATGATTATAGAAATTTAATTTTAAAACTAATAAATTGTGTGTCATGTAAACAAGCTTCACAAAAAAGATGAGATATTCTAATCTATTAATTTTTTTTATTTCAAAATATTAAGGGAGTAAAATGTTTTGTTACATGGATACCTTGTATAATGTTTAAGTCAGGGCTTTGGGTGTGCTTATCACAAGAAGAGTGTTCATTGTACCCAGTAGGTAAGTTTTTATCACTCATCAACCTTCCACTCCCCCATAATCAAACAATGGATATGAGGAAACAGTGGAAACCAATGAGACAATGGCCAATGGCTTTCCAGTCCTAAAATTTCACTTAGGATAATAGTCTCCAGTTTCATCCAAATTGCTATAAAAGACAGTAATTCTTTTTATAGCTACACAGTACTCCATAGTATAATACATATATTATACATATATTACCACATCTCTTTATCCACTTGTGAATTCATAGGCACATACATTGATTCCACATTTTTGCAATTGCAAAATGTGCTGCAATAAATATTTGGGTGCAGGTGCCTTTTTGACAAAATGACTTCTTTTCCTTTGGGTAGATACCCAGCAACGGGATTGCTGGATCAATTATTGTAGTAGAGTCTGTAAAATGGAAAAGCTGAAAACCACGTGGTGTTGGCCTCGAGGAGATTTTATAATAGCGTTTTGATGAAAGAGACAATGCTTATTATAAAGAGGTTTTGCTATGCCACAAAAAGATAAAACCTTTAAACATTTGAGAAAAATCCAGAAGCTTCCTGAAAAGACACCAGGATGGAAAACTCTTAATACTCCATACATAATTTACCACTAATACAATTAGGTTTAAATCATTTCCATTTCTGTTCCTTGGAGTAGGTGTGTATATGTAAGTGGAGAGAAAGAGAAAAAACAGAATAGAGAACATATGCATAAAAATTGATCTGATTAATCGGTATATGGCTAGAGAACATTTTTTTGGAGAAATAAGCAATTAGATCTGTTGAATCAATATTGAAAGTAAATAAAAATAGGTGTTTTTCTCCTGAAGTAAATTTCTAGTCATGAAATGAATCAAATACTAGTACGTCAACCGAACATACTTACAATCAAAATTGTACATAAAGGGTAAATTTAAAGGTTACTCATAACATTTCCCATTGCAAACTTATCTTCATCACTGCACCACTCTTTAAAAATGTGACCATGTAAATAATATGAAGACTCCTCAGAGAGCTAAAAGTAAACCTTCCCTTTGAACCTACAATTCATTACTAGGTATCTACTCAAAAGAAATAAAATCATCTTACCATAAGGACATTTTCACTAGAATGTTCATTACTGCTCAACTCACAAGCACCAAGACATGGAATCAACCCAAGTGCCCATCAACTGATGAATGGATTAATAATCTATGGTGTATGTATACACTGGAATAGTATTCAGCCACACACAAAAATGAGGACTTTACATCTTCTGTATTAACCTGGATGGAGTTGAAACACATTCTTCTTAGTAAAGTATCACAAGAATCGAAAAGCAAGTATCCGATGTATGCAATACTAATACAAAACCAATAGATAAACAGCATAAGAAAAGAAAAAAAAGACAATTAAATTTAAGGGGAAGGGGAGGCAAGAAAGGGGAGGGAACAGAGGAAGGGGGGTTGGTAAACTCTCACCTAATGGACACAATATAAGGGTGTACAGCACTTCCCCTGGGTGAAAGGCTCAACTACAACTTGAACTTTACCTAATAAATGCAGACAATATAACCTAATCATTTATACCCTCATATTAATCTGAAAAAAAAAAGATAAAATTTAGGAAAGTTAAAAAAATAAATTTGTAAAATAAATAATGAATATCTTAACAGAGCTTATACTTTGCAGATTAAAAATTTTTGTCATTATTTAGAGATGTGGAAAGTCTTGTCTTTGTAAACTTGAACTTGTGTTTCATGAATGAATGTAGCACTAAGTAGTAAGCAAAATCAGTAGGAGAGATTCAATTCTCAGGGCACAAAGCTATGCAAACCTAAAGGAGTAAAGAATCTTTACTCTGATCAAAAGAAGATTTGATTGCTGGGCACTGTAGCTCACGCCTGCAATTCTAGTACTCTGGGAGGCTGAGGTGGGAGGATTGCTTGAACTCAGAGTTCAAGACCAGCCTGAGCAAGAGCAAGATTCCATCTCCTTGAAAAATTAGCAAGCATAGTGGCTTATACCTATAATTGTAGCACTTTGGGAGGCTGAGGGGGTGAATTGCTTGAGCTCAGGAGTTCAAGGCCAGCCTGGGCAAGAGCAAGACCACATCTCTACTAAAATAGCAAAACTAGCTGGGCATCCTGGTGGGTGCCTGTAGTCCCAGCTCCTCAGGGAAACTGAGGCAAGGGAATCACTTGAATCAAAGAGTTTGAGGTTGCTGGGAGCTATGATGGCACCATAGCACTCTACCCAGGGCAACAGAGAGACTCTATCTCAAAAATAAATAATTATTTTTTAAAATAAGAAAATTTAATATAAATACAGATGGTTTTAAAATAGAAAATTAGCTTGGCATTGTAATAGGTGCCAAGTCCTGTGTGCTTTAGCCCAGGAGTTGGAGGTTACCACTGTACTCTAAAGGGGGTGACAGTAGCAAGGCTCTGTCTCAGGAAAAAGAAAAAAAAAAAAAGACTTGACAAATCCTGGGAAATTTCATAGCTTGCCTCCACATTGTTAATCACAAGGTTTTCTATAGTTGAGCGTAAGTTTTTTTAGTTCTTTATGAGTCCTACAGTTGCCTGTTACAATGATTTTTAGGGTGGGGTGGACACAGAGTAGTTTTATAGCAGTAAAACACTATCTTGTTGAAATCTACTCATTTCTTATTTTTTACTGCTACCCCAAACTGACTCAAATTTACAAGCATTCACTTAGATCTCTTAAGCCTGTTCAGGAAAAGATTAACTTTAAACACAGACGTTGTAATATACGTGTAATAGACATGTGTGCTGGCAGCCATTTTTATGTGCTTCTCACAGAGTTGGCAACATCACATTTCTATCATGGGAAAGGAAACACACTTAAATGTGCTAAAAATTCCTCAGGTATTTATAGTATAAACTTGGAGAAAGGCTGCAGTTTGTGACTTCTAAACGGCATTAGGATATATATTAGAATTATGATTATATGTTTTCTAAAAATAGTATTTGCCTTTTGTAAAGGAAAAACTAGAGATAAGATGTCACAGATCATTTTAATAACTAATTCTCTGTGATCATTGTATAGAAAAGCCAAAAATAATCTTCCTAAATTCAGAAAAGACTACGTTTAAGCCATTCGAGATAGAATGAATATTCTTCCAGAAATATTAATTGGGCAACTAATGTACATAATGTACTAAGCTAGATGCTATAAAAAAGCATTACTTCACAAACGGCACCTAAACTCCTAATAGGAAAGAAAGAATTACCTCCATGAAAGTGGAGGGATGAATCTACTTTCCTCAAGCAGCAAAGGCTGGGTTTTACCCCAGTAATGAACATCCCCGATATTTGCTTAAAATAGAAAAGGTCTACTTACTCACACTTCATGTTCATCACAAAAAGTCTGGAAAATTGACTTTGTGTCATCCATACTCTAAGATCCAAGCTGTGTAGAAGACATTATTATCTGAAATATTGCAAATCACTTTAGCAAAAATAAAAGTAAACTTTGGAAAGCCTCCTGCCAGTAATTAAATGATCTGCTCACAAATCATTAGCCAGAATTAAGCATCCAACTAGGGGCCAAGGAGGATTACCATCCATGGGCCTGGAAAGAAAGAAAGACTGAATCTGAGTGCCACGTATCTACCCTAATTATTTTATCTTAAAATGATTCACATGTTTTACTCTACTTCACAAAAATCCATTATTATCAAAATAAAGCTTTAAATTACTACCAAGCAAAACTGACAACCAAAAGAAACTGTATTCTATGGCACTGGATACATTCAATGGTCAAATCATGGAGAACCTTTTTAGGTATGCAAAGTGTTTTGCACTTTATACTGAGGGCAATGAAAAGCTATGGAAGTAATTTAAACAGGACTGTGAAGCAATCAGAATTTTACTTGGAAAAGATCACTCTCTTTGCCAGTGAGGAATGCATTTAGATTGCAGAGAACTCTTTCAGGCCAAAGGCAAGGAGACCCACTTGGAAGATCACGGGATCTAGAGAAGATAATGAACATGAATAAAGATTATATAATCAGATTGGATAGAATTAGACATAGTTGAGAAATATTAAAATGAAATTAAAAAGAATTGGCAATCGATTATTGAGGTTAAGGAATGGAGAAAGTCTAGAGTGTTTGCAAGGGTTTTCTTTGGCCAACTGGGTATGTTGATGACAGTTACACACAAATAAAGCTGATTTAAGAAGGAAAGATGAGTTCAGTTCATGGTATACTGAGTTACAATTTTGGGGTAGACATATATGTGGGGTTTGTATTGTTTTTATTTCAGATTAACATGGGGGTACATACAGTTAGGTTACATAATTTGCTTTTGTAAGGTTAAGTCCAGATTGTAGTTGTCCCCTTTACTCAGAAAGTGTGCAACATGCCCATGCAGTGTGCCCATTGACATACATGTGTTTAGATACCAAACAACCCTTGGGAAACTACTCTGCCCCATTTTAAGTCTATATAGCTGAAATGGGACTAATCAGACTCCTCAAGCTAGCCCAAGTAAGCTATCCTCCTGATTCAGCAGTAAACATGTGACCCAAGCTAGGCCAATCACAGATTTCCCTAGGACTGTTTGTTTGTTGAGACAGGTTCTCACTCTGTCAACCTGGCTAAAAAGTACAGAGGCATCAACACAGTTCATTGCATCCTCTAACTCCTGGACTCAAGCCATCCTCCTCCCTCAGCCTCCCAAGTAGCTGGGGCTATAGGCACCTACCACCATACCTGGCTAATTTCCTAGGATTTTTTCCCCCAAGTTCTTTTAAGAAAGAGGCTTGAGCTTTTCATGACAGTCCCATTTGAAAGGGGCCATACCTGCTGGTAGTTGCCATTGCCATAACATGGAAGAGGGTGCCTGAGTTTGAGCCCACTCAGAGGAAAAAAAGGGAACAAGATGACAGATAATGACAGTCTATAAATTCCTGTGTTTGGCTATGTCTATCCTTTATATATGTCTTATATAAAGCAATAGATTCCTGTGCTTTTGTTTAAGCTACATTAAATCAGCATTCTCTCATAGCTGAAAACAACTGACTAATTCCTGATAGGGTGGGATACTCTTCAAAAGGAGTCACTCAAAAGTCACTTGAAGCACTTGAAACCCTTTGAAACTACTTGAGCAGCTATCAAGTAAAGAGCAATTTTATTTATTTATTTATTTTTGAGACAGTCTCATTCTATCATCAAGGCCAGATAGAGTACCCTGGCATCAGCCTAGCTCACAGTAATCTCAAACTCCTGGGTTCAAGCAACTCTCCTGCCTCAGCCTTCCAAGTAGCTGGGACTACAGGAACCACCTCAATACTCAGCTAATTTTTCTATTTTTAGTAGAGATAGGGTTTCACTCTTGCTCAGGCTGGTCTTGAACTCCCAAACTCAAACAATCATCCCACCTAGGATTACAGGTGTGAGCCACCACTACTTTCTGTTGGAGGAATATCCAACTTTATCTTTAAGCTTCTTCCTCACTCTAACATTCTATAAAAACATACTTAATATTCCCCTAGAAAAATTCCCTCCTTTTCCCTTCTCCTTATGGTGAAAATACTTAGACATCATTCTTTCATATATTTTCCTCCCTTGATGGATGATTATTTTAAAAGAGCTTTATGCTTGGGGTACAAGTAAACAGGGAAGAGCAGGGTTAGGTATTATTCAGAATAGAAAGCCTGCTATCATAGCACTGATCCTAGAAAATAAAAAATCTTCAGGGCCCAGCTTGGTGGTTCAGGCCTGTAATTCTAGCACTCTGGGAGTCGGAAGCAGGAGGATGGCTTGAGCCTACGAACTCAAGATGAGCCTGAGCAAGAGCAAGACCCTGTCTCTACTAAAAATAGAAAAACTAGCCGGGGGTCATGGCACTTGCCTGTAGTCACAGCTATTCAGAAGGCTGAGGCAGAAGACTCATGTGAGCCTAAGCTATGATGACACCACTGCACTCTACTCTGGGTGATAGTTGGAGACTCTGTCCCAAAATAAATAAAACCTATTTGTTAAAAATAGAAATCTGAAAGGATACTGCTAAGACAAGAAGATAAACTGCCAGCCACAGTTCTAATCATAGGGTCCTAGGTAGGAAACTGGAGGGGACTGCCTATCACATTTGGCCCACATCAAGCACCAGCCTCTATCCCATTCCCAAAATAGGTGGATGGGATGTCCCCTCCTCCAGGTAACAAGGCCTTGGGAGGGCCGAACCCTGTTTTAATCATTGTGGTGTCTGTTCCTTCTTCTTCCAGTAACATTCCTCCCCACCAGTGTCGAGTACAGAGTTTTGCACTCAGTAAGCACTAAATAAGTATCTACCAAGAGCATTAAAATGTAAAAGTCAGAATTTTCTGGAATACCCACAGTCAAATATGCTTATCAGAAAAAGAAGTCACACAGATGTTTTTGTGACAAGCAGAACCCAAATTAGTCATTCATGATTTCTGCTGATCATATTAGAATCACCTCTACTTAAAAAAAAAAAAAAACCTCGAAATATCATTGGCTTTTTTTCCACATAAGCCATATTTAAACCTGGAACAAACTTGGAAAAGGAACAACAACCTTGAGCTGCTGAGGACTCTTTGTCAGCAGCCATTTCGTCCAAGTGAGTAGTGCCGTTGGCATTCCCTGGGAATCCACCTTAGCTGCTGCCCCTAACCTCATGAGTTGCATGAATAAAGAGCAGGCACGACAGAGCTTCATGTGTTCGCTCAGCCCAGAGGAAACGTGAGCATGCAGCACTCTCTGACTCAGTACAGAAAACTGCTGAGTCACCCACCCACAGCAAGGAACACATTAGCTGATTCAGAAAACTCACACTCATCACAGGAAAAAGCAGCACGTCAGCACCAAAAAAGCAAGGCCTCCCCTAAATTAATCATTCTCCTTTCAATCAATCTGGATATATTTGAGTCACAACCCTATGACAACCCTATGAGACCTTTAGAAGAAAGATGCATGAGGCCAGGTGCAGTGATTCTCTCTGTGTTTTGGGAGGCCAAGGTGGGAGGATCATTTGAGGTCAGGCATTCGGGGCCAGCCTGGGAAATATAGTGGAACTCTTGTCTCTACAAAAAAAAAAAAAAAAAAAAATTAAATTAGCCAGGTGTAGTGTCACCTGCCTATTGTTCCAGCCACATGGGAGACTGAGGCAGGAGGATCACTTAAGCCCAGGAATTTGAGATTGCAATGAGCTATTGAGATGGGGGTTTGGCCGGCATTACTTAACTGAATCAGGAAGTTTCCAAAGGCCCTGATCAAAACAGGTTCAAGAGGTTTTTAAACAACCCTGCTCAAACCCTTCAATCAAGTCAAGAGGTTTTCAAACTACCCTGCTCATAACCAGATGGGAGACAGGACGAATGGTCAGATCCAAGGTGGTAGAGAAATCAACCATTTCTTGACCTGGCAGCTTCTTTATAACCATAAAACTTCATTACCATAAAACTTTCTAAGGAAACTCCTCATCCCATCATGCACCTGACACCATGACATATCTGGATTAACCATATTTAGTCAAAAGGAGAGTATCAACCTAACTCCAGGGAAACAATACCCCTTTCCAAGAAATAATTTGAATATCTTCCCCCTTGTTTAGCCTATAGTTAAGCTTAAATAAAGGCACTAAAGAAACATGAGGGTTGTTCTCCTCCTCAGGGAGAAACAGCCTGTACTGTCTGTGGGGTAGATTTTCTATCCTTCCTGAATAAAATTCACTTTCACTTTATACTGTGGCTGGCTCCTGAATTCTTTCTTGGTGAAGCCAAGGACCCACTTAGACTTCAAGTGATTCCCAGCATTGGAGGTTACTTTCCTCTGACAACTGAGTAAGATCTTGTCTCAAGAAGAAGAAAAAAGGAAGAAAGACTCGTGCAAATATGAATGCTAATGAGGCAAAGTGTGGGCCCATCAGTTAGGAGGGTCTCTGCTTTCACAGCTATTCCTTTCCATAAAGTCAGGTCATCATCTGCAACCAGGGAATACTCTCTCATGCTCCTCTAGTCTCAGGGCGGCGGCGGGGGGGGGAGGGGGGAGGGCGGTATTTTTTGTGAAGCTCTTTGCATTGTTAATGTATATTTATATTCCTTTCATGGACATACACTCATGCCCACTTTTACTGTCTTTATTGCACAGAATATGACTTCAAAAGTAGTTTATCTACAAATGAACTACCTACGCTATCTAAATGAGGTAATAGTACTATGACCATGGGAACTGGTACAGTGGTCAAGAAGTCTGGCTTTAGAATTAGATACTCCTAGGTGGCTTCAAATAGAACCTCCACCACTTACTGGATACGTGAATTTAGACACGCTGTTTAAGCCTTGCAATGCTTGTTTTCCTCATTTGTTCATCAGGACTAA
This sequence comes from Galago senegalensis, assembly GCA_963575145.1. Taxonomy (NCBI): domain Eukaryota; kingdom Metazoa; phylum Chordata; class Mammalia; order Primates; family Galagidae; genus Galago; species Galago senegalensis. The sequence goes on along the minus strand of CAUYTI010105950.1, from coordinate 6,351 downwards.
TAATCCCTATCTTACTGGATTTCATTAAAGGTCAGATGAGATAAAGTCTGTAAAAAGATTAGCAAGGATTTGGCAGGTAATCAGTCAGTGATATTCATTGTTATTGTTTTTAACCTGTAGGAGAAGGCTGGGTTCCATGGCTCACACCTATAATCCCAACACTTTGGGAGGCCAAGGAGAGAAGAATGCTTGAGGTCAGGAGTTCAAGATTAGCCTGGACAACACAGAAAAACCCTCAAAGACCCTACAAAAAATGAAATAATTAGCCAAGCATGGGGGTTCATGCCTGTAGTCCCAGCTACTCTGAAGGCTGAGGTGGGAGCATCACTTGAGCCCAGATGTTGGAGGCCACACTGGGCTATGATCACATCTCTGTTGAAGTCCTGACTCTGACTTTAGATAAGCAAGACTAGCAAAATTCTGTACACTTATAACCAGATTATTCTGTCTTTCTTTTCTTTTTCCTTTCTAACTCACCAAAGCCAAATTTTGTAAATCTGACCAGCCTGCAAGTGCCACTTAGGAAGCTTAGTAATTGCTTTCTTTATTGTAATTATTTACAGTACTGGTAGCTTCACATTTGCATTGTTAATAGTCCTTTCAAAGTGTGCCTGCCTTAGGCTTATTAAGAAGGTTCAAAACCTTACAAGTTGCCATAGTGATTCCAAACTATTCAGAAACCATGAAGTATTTATAAAAATAAAAAACATCACAGAGAAAAACGTTCTGAAAAAAAGGAACATTCTATGTCTTTAATTCAGAAATGTTCCTTTAGACCAAGAAGCAACTTAGCGCAATCTGAATCCAGTAGATAACTGATATTTCCACAGCATCAGCATGGGGTGCGACCAAGACCACCTTCCTTCTCCCTTGGGATGTCGCAACACTGTCTAATTGATCTTTACTACATACCCACCCCTATCCTAAGAGTTTTGTTAACTCATTTGATTCTCATAGCCAATCCATGAACTAAGTACTATTTCAAGCCCATTTTAGGGATGATAAAACTGAGGCACAAGGAGATTAATATGCTTGCTCAAGCTTATACAGCTAGTAAGGATACAGCTAGTCAGTATTCAAACCAGGTGGAGTTAAACACTAAATTCTTGGAATGTGTTATCATTTATAACCACTGGTGAAAGTTGTAAATGTTAAGTATAACTTGGAATTACAGTGCTGTATTGTTTAAAAAAAAAAACCTGCAGTTACTGTGAATCACTAGGCAAAATTACGTTCATGACAGGAGGAAAAGCTTTTCCTTTACCACGAGGGTCCAATGTTCCAATGTTGGGGGGCCCACAAATTAATTGAAAGCAGATTAGCAGGAGAAAAGATAAAGTTTATCTACATGGGCACATGGGAGTTTCTCATCAATGAGTAACTCACAGAATAACACAAAGTTAAGGTTTCTATATGTCAGCTTAACAAAAGGGTGATTCTTAAGGCTTCCATGGGAGAGTATAGACAATTTCATTGTGCTTTTTGAAGCCATTGGGAATGGGTAATCTGTCTCCATGGTAGCTGAATGTGAGGGAAACCTTGGAGAGGGGTTCATGGCAGTGGTTTCTGGAGGCTCTCCTCACTCAGATAAAGTTTCTTTTTGCATCTTCTGTAGCTCAAATGTTTTTCGTAAAACAATCTTTACACTAACTGTGAGGGTCTGAGTGGCTCTTCCTACTAATGCAGTCATCTCTGATGTGGGGTACCAGGATAACACAGATAGGATTGTGTTCAAATTAAATTCAGACTAGCTTTAAATAATTGGCATCAATAATTAGTTCCTAGTTACTATGTTTGAAAGTAATTTTTAGATCAAACATTTTCAGTGTCTACAGGCAATATCATAGTAATGTAATATTCATTATAGGTAGTGCCTGGCCCACTGAAGGTGTCAAACAAATATTTATTAAATGCATAAAAGAATCACTATAAATATTAAATTGTCTTATGCTGATATAAATACATGGTAAGTTTCCATGTATTTGTCTTTATCACTTACATGAAATATTAATTTGTTTTCTTTATCAATGAACATACCAATTATGGTAAGAATTATTATTCAAGTTTATTAATTAACTGGGGAAAAGTCTACGTTCTTACGGATTGGAGATCAGTATCAGCCAAGCATTGTCAAACACTCATAGTTCAAACCTTACTGGCATGGTTAGTGGCAAGCTACCACAAGACTGGCTCTCTGTGCTAGGCCTTGGCCAAACCTCAGAGTAGATGAACGCTACTGAATTAGTCAGACCCCTCCAGAGAAACCAAATTGAGATATGGATATAGATACAGATCTAGATATAGGGATTTCTTGTAAGGCATTGGCTCATGCAATCATGGAAGCTGAGAAGTCCCATCATCTGCCATCTGCAAGCTAGAGCCCCAGGAAAACCAATGGGAGTCATAAGGTCTGAGAGACAGAGAAGTGGTGAGGTCAGTTCCAGGCTGAGTCTGAAGGCCTGAAAACCCAGGGCAGGAAGAGATCAGTGTCCCAGCTCAAGTGATCAGACAGTCAGGCAGAAAGAGAGTGAACCCAACCTTCCTCTGCCTTTTTGTCCTATTCAGCCCCTTAAATGATTAAACAATGCCTACTTACTTTGGGGAAGGTCATCTGCGTTATTCAATTCACCAATCCCAATGCTAATCTATTCTAGAAACACCCTCCCAGGCACACCCAGAAATAATGTTTAATCAGATATGTGGGCATTCCATGGCCCAGGCAAGCTGACACGTAAAATTATCCATTACGCCCACCAAACCATGCCCATTCACAGACCCTATATCCTCAGGTTCTCGTCTCAATTTTTTTCTTCTGCCTACCCTGACATCCTTCATTTACTGAGTGAATAGCAAGAGTTGAAACTGGTACCTGCCCCAGAAGCATCTATTTTACCAGACTTCAAAGACTTAACTTAGAAATGCACCTCCTGGTGTATTTTACTCATTCTTACACCAACTCAGCAAATATCTGTTATGCACATGTCATGGCACAGGTATCATCTAGGTGCCAAGAATGCAGCTAGCCCTCTGTATCTGTGGGTTCCACATCTATTGATCCAAGCAATCATGGATTGAAAACATTTGGGGGGAAAAAGGATAGTTTTGTCTGCACAGAACATACATAGACTTTTTTCTAAACAATACACAGTTCTATTCCCTAAACAATATAGTGTAACTAGTTACACAGCATTTACATTGTATTGGGTATCATAAGTAACCTAAAAATGATTTAACGTATATAGGAGAAGGTGCATAGGTTGTATGCAAATACTATGCCATTTTATGTATCCTTGAGTATCCACAGATTTTGGTCTCCAAGAGGCATCCAGGAACCAATATCCTAAGGAACCTTACCCCAGGGGCGTGACTGAACATTGCAGGGAACAAAACGAATGAAAAAATGTTTTTAATTCTCTGCCCTGACAGAGTTAACATTCTAGTCTTTTAGCAAATTGTCAGTCATCTAAAAAGCAGTTCAAAATACAATCGAAAGAACTATCCAAATGTCCATAAATAATTGAAAACTGTAAACCCACAGAGCATCTGTAAACTAGAACTTTGGGAGCCAGCCATGCTGAGTTCTAAACCTCTCCCACCATTCAGCTAGCTTTGTGACTGCCTCAGACAAACTGCTGATTTTCTCATCAGTATAACAAGTCATTTAGCATGATGTTCTTGAAAGAATTAGATAGAATAATGTATTTTTTTTTGAGGACATAATTTCGGTTTCCCAGATTGAATTACAGGCTGTGTCCCCACTCCATGAATAAAAATAATCACCAGAAAGTTTAGTGTGATTTGTCACATATATGGCATGCTTAGATTTATTATAATTATTGCTGAAATGCCCAATACAATATTTTGGCATCATCTGTAACCTCAGATAATAATGGATCTTTTTTTTTTAATTGTTGGGGATTTATTGAGGGTACAAGAAACCAGGTTACATTGATTGCATTTGTTAGGTAAAGTCCCTCTTATAATTATGTCTTGCCCCAAAAGGTGTGTCACACACCAAGACCCCACCCCCTTCCCTCCTTCCCTCTCTCTGTTCTTCCCTTCTCCAACTTCCCTCCCTCCTTCCCTCTCTCTGCTCTTTCCTTCCCCCACCCCCCACCATGTACCAGGTCCTTAATTGTCCTCATATCAGAATTGAGTATATAGGATTCATGCTTCTCCATTCTTGTGACACTTTACTAAGAATAATGTGTTCCACTTCCATCTAGGTTAATACAAAGGATGTAAAATTTCCATTTTTTAATGGATGAATAATATTCCATTGTATACATATACCACAGCTTGTTAACCCATTCCTGGGTTGGTGGGCATTTAGGCTGTTTCCACATTTTGGCAATTGTAAATTGAGATGTGATAAACAGTCTAGTGCAAGTGTCCTTGCGGTAAAAGGATTTTTTTCCTTCTAGGTAGATGCCCAGTAATGGAATTGCAGGATCAAATGAGAGGTCTAATTTGAATTCATTGAGGGTCCTCCATACTTCTTTCCAAAAAAGTTGTATTAGTTTACAGTCCCACCAGCAGTGTCAAAGTGTTTCCTTCTCTCCACACCCACGCCAGCATCTGCAATTTTGAGATTTTGTGTTGTGGGTCATTGTCGCCGGGGTTAGATGGTACCTCAGGGTGGTTTCGACTTGCATTTCCCTAATAATTGGGGACAATGAGCATTTTTTCATATTTTGCTAACCATTTGTCTGTCTTCTTTAGAGAAGTTTCTATTCATCTCTCTTGCCCATTGATATATGAGATTGTTGGGGGTTTTTCATATGGATTAATTTGAGTTCTTCATAGATCCTGGTTATCAAGCTTTTCTCTGACTCAAAATATGCAAATATTCTTTCCCATTGTGTAGGTTGTCTATTTGCTTTGGTTGTTGTCTCCTTAGTTGTACAGAAGCTTTTCAGTTTAATTAAGTCCCATTTGTTTATTTTTGTTGTTGTTGCAATTACCACGAAAGTCTTCTTCATAAAGTCTTTCCCCAGGCTAATATCTTCCAATGTTTTTCCCGAGCTTTCTTTGAGGATTTTTGTCATTTCACGGCTTAAGTTTAAGTCTTTTATCCATCTTGAATCAATTTTTGTGAGTGAAGAAAGGTGTGGGTCCAGTTTCAGTCTTTTACATGTGGATATCCAGTTCTCCCAGCACCATTTATTGAATTGAGATTCTTTTCCCCAGTGTATGTTCTTGTTAGGTTTATCAAAGATTAGGTGGCTGCAAGATATTAGTTTCATTTCCTGGTTTTATATTCAACTCCAAATGTCTATGTCTCTATTTTTGTGCCAGAACCATGCTATCTTGACCTCTATGGCCTTGTAATACAGCCTAAAATCTGGAATGATGATGTCCCCAGCTTTGTATTTATTACTAAGAACTGCCTTAGCTACATGGGGTTTTTTCTGGTTCCATACAAAATGAAGAATTATTTTTTCTAAGTCTTGAAAGTATGATGTTGGTATTTTAATAGGTATGGCATTGAACAGGTAGATTGCTTTGGGAAGTATAGGCATTTTAACAATGTTGATTCTTCCCAGCCATGAGCATGGTATACTCTTCCATTTGTTAATAACCTATGCTATTTCTTTTCTTAGGGTTTCATAATTTTCTTTATAGAGGTCCTTCACCTCTTTTGTTAGGTATATTTCTATATATTTCATTTTATTTGAAGCTATGGTGAGGGGAGATGTGTCCTTAATTAACCTCTCATCATGGCTGTTGTTGGCTACTGACTTGTGGACGTTAGTTTTATATCCTCAGACATCACTGTATTTTTTTGATGACTTCCAGGAGTCTTATGGTTGAGTCTTTGGGGTTCTCTAAGTATAAGATCATATCATCAGCAAAGAGGGAGAGTTTGACCTCCTCTGCTCCCATTTGGATGTCTTTATTTTCTTGTCTTGCCTAATTGTATTGGCTAGAACTTCCAGCGCTATGCTGAATAGTAATGGCAACAGAGAACAACTTTGTCTGGTTGTAGTTCTAAGTGGAAAAGCTTTCAGTTTTACTCCATATAGTAAAATATTAGCTGTGGCTTTGACATAGATAACTTCGATTAGTTTAAGAAATGTGCCCCCTATGCCTGTACTCTTCAGTGTTCTAATTAGAAAAGGATGCTGGGCTCGGTGCCTATAGCTCAACCGGCTAAGGCACCAGCCATGTACACCTAAGGTGGCTGGTTCAAATCCCCAGCCCAGGCCCGCCAAACAACGACGGCTGCAACCAAAAAATAGCCGGGCGTTGTGGCGGGCGCCTGTGGTCCCAGCTACTTGGGAGGTGGAGGCAAGAGACTCGCTTGAGCCCAGGAGTTGGAGGTTGCTGTGAGCTGTAATGCCACGGCAC
>CAUYTI010105947.1:0-21805 GCA_963575145.1 Galago senegalensis | reverse complement strand
AACTGAGAAAATGACATGAAGGCTGTGTTGACCAGTTTGATGGAAGTATTTCAGAATGCATGTGAAAACCCCACACTGTACCCCAGAAGAGTATCAATGTACATAGTTAACATTCAATAAAAAAAAAAAAGAAAAAAAAATTTATGAGCCATCTTATGGAATTGGAAAAAGAGGAACAATGTAATCCCAAACCCATCTGAAGAAAAGAAGAATCCAAAATTAAATTAGAGATTAATGAAATTGAAAACAAATGAATAATTCAGAAAATTAATGAAACAAAAAGTTGATTTTTGAAAAAATAAGTAAAATAGATAAACCTTTAGCCAGAGTAACTATAAACAGAAAAGCAAAATCTCTATTAAACTCAATCAAAAATGATAAAGGGGAAATAGTAACAGATCCCACAGAGATCCAAGAAATAATCTCTGAATACTACAAGAAACTCAATGCCCAGGAATTTGAAAATGTGGAGGAAATAGATCAATACCTGGAATCACACCATTTCCCTAGGCTTAACCAAGAAGAAATATATCTCCTGAACAAACCAATTTCAAGCACGGAAATAAAAGAAATAATAAAAAAGCTCCCAATAATAACAAAAAGCCATGGTCCATAATGGTCCAGATGGCTTCATACCTACATTCTGTGAAACCTTCAAAGAAGAGCTTATACCCTGTTTCATAAATTATACCAAACATTGAAGGGGAAAGAATCTTTCCCAAACATCACCCTGATACCAAAACCAAGAAAAGACCCCACTAAAATGGAGAATTTTAGACAGTTTTATTAATGCAATAAAGTCTCAATAAAATCCCAGCCAATAGATTACAGTTACTGTATATTAAAAAAATCATTCATCACAATCAAGTAGATTTTAACCACTACTTATACTTGTATTTCAACTTTCTATAGGTTCCTTTCACTTGAAAAGTTTGTCAATTAAATTTTCATCCAGAATAATAGATGAATTCAACATTTTTCTGTATAGTCTTTTGTTAAGAACAACTTTATTTCCCTCTTATATGAAAAGTAGTTAAGAGTTTTCTTTATATTGAAAAAAATCATTTTAAAGAAGTATTATTTCCCTTTTTTTAATTCCCTATACTATTGATGATATAACAAAGCATTAGGATAATTATTTATTATTCTTCTTAGAAAATGGAATCAACATTTTTATGCTAGTCATGTCTGCTTTGTGGTTAACATCTTGGATTGTCACTGCTAGCTGGCTGAGTGTCACATGCTGGTGGCAGAATTCCAATGTGACATCTGACAGTTTGGAAAAAAAAGAAAACCTGAAAATTATTTACATAGACAAACAAAATGTACCAGCACACACTCTAATATTTTTTATTCATATTTAAAAAGGAGTGTTGGATTCATTCCATATAGATGGCATTGTGCTAGTCACTCTAGAAATAATAAAGATAAATCTTTACATTTATCTTAAAATTAATTATTTCATATCACTTCCCAATGTCTCCTCTTCTTGCATCCTCTGATTAAGGAATGATAAGTAATATTTTATCCATTTGATCAATAAGCAAAATCAATCTTAGAATAGAGCTACCAAAAAGCAGGGCAGAAATGCAATTTTTACAACTAAACTGCTAATCGGTCTAAGTGGAAATGTATACTAATTGAGAGTAACTATATAAAAGCTTGAGGTCAATTTGTCACACTAATAATAAAAAAGCATGGCTTGCACTTTCTTTGCTATTTTGTTTTATTTCATTTTTATGATTGTTTTTTTCATTGTACTCTATAAAAATTTTGGTTTGTAATGAGTGGAACCTTACAGAGAGTGTATGAGGGACAAGGCTTTGGAAGGTTAAGTCCAACCAAGGTCTTTGTTTGGTTGTTCGTACCTTCTAGGTAGTCTGCAACACTGTACAGATTAAATAACAAATATGTAAAAGCAATTCTTAATCTGAAACCAAGAAACTGAGACTTCCTAGGTCTTATCTGAAGCTTGGACATATAGAGTTGAAAAAACAAACAAAATTCCTAATCAAGTACTAACTCAAAATAACTGGAACCTATAAATCTAGGTCTTAGATATTAGGATCTATTAGTCCTATTATCTAAAAAGTTATGTATAAATGTTTATAATATCCCAGGGGAGTTTTTCTCCCCTAGAAATGAATTCCTTTGAGGGCTCAGAATGGACGGATGCCTATTGGCAGGTGGAGGCTGCATCAGTGATGATTTTGGTAGTCTCCTTAGTAACAGTTCCTGTGGTTGAGGAACACCCCCAACAAATGGTTAGCATAGTATAAGAAAGGGAATGCATAATGTTTTATTGTTATAGTGGCATTTCTTTGATTGTTTCTATGCAGCTATAGGGTGTCAACGTGGGTTTACTTCCATCACCTTCCTCTTAATTCTGGCATATTCTTTCACATCTTGTTTGATTTCATAGTAAACCCATGTGATAGAACCAAAAGCCTACTTTGAATAGTCATAGTCTGTCAATGATCAGTTCTTTATCATCCAGTTTAGCTCGAGTTCCCCCCCCAAAAAAATTGAAAACTCATAATATTTGCACTATGTGAAAAGGAATTTGCAATACTCCAAACATCCCCGGCTTTCATATAAAATGCTCACTTTAGCAAGCCATAGTCCAAATGGTCCCCCTGTGTGGCTAAGTATTTCCCAGAGGTTTGCTGCTATTTATTTGAATCTGATCAGCACTTGTGTCACCCTGTGTGAAAGCAAACAAAATAAGTTTATTGCATACCAGAATTATTTGTTAATATAAATTCAAATAGCAATAAGGCTTACCTTATCCTATTTCTATTCCATAAGAAAAAAAAATGATTTATTAAGAATATCTGGGGATTAGGAGTAAAAATTTAAAGATTCTTCTCTGATATTTAAAGTCTCTCTGAATCTCTCTTGATGAAATGAGAATATCAATAAACACAGGCTAGCTGATCTCTCCATAACTCAGCAATCGAGGTACCTTAAGTTATAAGGAGGTTGATGAATCTAAATAAGATATACATTTCTACTTATTTAATTGTAGTTGTAATAAAGAAAGCCTCGTTAACAGGCTAAGCATAGGCATGAAGATAATTTTCTTAATATGCCCACTTTTTATTTATTCTACATTGCTGTGGATAAATGATTAGTATCCTATTTCTATTGCAAGTCAGATACAAACAAAACAAAATCCACCAGAATTTCAGAGCAAATGTAATGCAATGTCCTGCCAGGGCCTTCCTTGGGTTGAGAGCAGAGAAAAACAGATCCAATTCCTAGAAATAGTTGTCATTATGGTCCACAATGTTTATCTTCTCATTCTTTCTTCAGCCCACTCCCGTTAGATTTCACCCTTACCACTTCTTTGAAATTGCTATAATGAACTTCACCAATTCAACAATGCTGTTTTGTTGACAAACCCAGCAGTCAACTATGAGTCCTTATTTCACTTGGTCTAACAGCCATTCTTTGATTCACATGCAGCTTGCTGTTGTCCTCCTAACTCACTTGTCTCTCCTTAAACTCCTTTGCTGCTGACTATTTTTTTCCTCAAGAATCTTTAACATTATAGTGTACTCAGATATTAGTCATCAATAATGTTTGTTTTTTCTGTTTATGTTCACTTCTATGGCAACTAATTGCACTTGGCTACTTAATATCACCTATGTAGTGACCCTGCTCAAATTTATTACCATCAGACACTCATCTCCTAACCTCCAAATATTTAGCTACTTGATACCTTTGGTAAGATGTTATTTAGGCATTTTGAATGTATTTATTTATTTTTAATTTAATTTTTATTAAGTCATAACTGTATACATTTATGGGATACAATGTGATAATTTGATGTACAATGTGGAATGCTTAAATCAAACTAGTTAATATAACCATCATCTCCCTTACTTATGTTTTGTGGCAAGACATTTATAATATACTCTTACTTGTTTTGAAATGTACCCTTGCATTGTGCATGTATTTAATATATCCCAAATTGCACACCTGATTTCCCCAACACTCCTTATTCTCTTAATTTTCCAAATTCCATCCAAATGCCATCTTTCCAGTTGATGCTCATTTTCTTCTGTTTCACATAAAACTGACCAGAAATTCTTTCCACATCTATGCAGATCTGACCACTCCTCACCATGTCTTCACTATTACCCATATCTAAGCCACTAACATCTGTTGTCCTGATGGTCTCCTTACATCTACTCAGGGACCCCCCAATAGTTTATTCTCAATCCAAATATACTTTGTGAAATTTAAGTTATTTTATGTAATTCTGCTCTTAAAAATCTGAAACAGCCTGTGTTTCACTTAGAATAAAAGTCAGTGTTTTACAAAGGCCTACAAGGCGAGTGTTCTGCAGCAACCAGATTTCCGTGCCTAACTTTGATTCACCCATTTGAGCCTAGCTGAACTGTCACTCCTGCTGTTCCTTGTATGGGTCAGGCACACTGCTGGGTAGAGGCCTTTGCTCTAGGCTTTTCCTCTGCCTAGGACATTCCTCTCCTAAATGCTCTTTGGAAATATTCTGTCTGGAGCCCTTTTTTCTTAGATGACCATGTGTTAAGCTTTTTAAGGTCTTCAAGTCTCTACTAAAATCTAGTACATCACCTGTACTTATGACTTGTACTAAATCCACACTGCTGGCATTATTGTGCCAAAATAGAAGGCAAGCTATAACTAGAATATTAAATGAATAGAGAATATATTTCTAACACAAAAAGACCACTTATTGAATTTAAGTGTTTTCTCTTTTATTAATATCTATAACAGATAATAGAACATTTAAAGCAAAAAAGTTATGACATATAGATATTAAAATATATGTAGAAAATTTATTTAAAATAAGAACATAAAAGATGTAACATGGGAAAAATGATGTTATACTATTTAATGATCTTTAATGATAAATAAAGGGTATAATATTTCGTAGGGGATGATAATAAATGATGTTATTGAATACTCTAGAAATGCTTGCTTCATATGGTAACCACCACTACATGTAGTAAGGAGGTGCCTGTGACTCAAAGGAGTAGGGCACTGGCCCCATATGCCAGAGGTGGTGGGTTCAAACCTAATCCTTGCCAAAAAAAAAAAAGAAAAAGGTAAATTTAATTTAAATAAATTAAAAATTATATTGTAAATTTAGTTGACATGTGACTACAGCTATAGTGACAAGTGACTGTAACATTGAACAAAAAAGATATGAAATATCTCATCATTATTGAATGCTCTAATATATAACACTAAAATCACCAAAATCACCCCATGTTTTAAAATAAACAGATTAGAATTGGAATGCCAGTTAATTGGAATGCCACTCCATCAAAAATGCATTGGAATGCCACTCCATCAAAAATGTGATAAGAGGAAAAACAAAGAAAAGATGAGGTAAAGAGAAAACAGTTATTAAGCACCAATGTTATACTTTAAAAAACTTGAAAAAATAATAATTTTTTTATATGGAATGAGAAAAAACCCTGAATAGTCAATATAATTCTTAGAAATAAAAACATATGTGGAGGCATCACACTACCAGACTTCAGGTTATATCACAGATCTATAGAGATCAAAACAACATGGTCCTGGCACAAAAATGGAGATGTCGATGTATGGACTTAGAATAGAGAATCTGGAGATAAATTCAGCCACGTATCATCATGTGATCTTTGATGAGCCTAACAAAAACATGTACTTGGGATAAAAATCCTTATTTAACAAATGGTGTTGGGAGAACTGACTAGAGACCTTTAGCAGATGGAAACTGGACCTACACTTCTCACCACTAATAAAAATTGATTCAAGATGGATAAAAGATTTAAGTTGAAGACACATAACTATAAAAATACCAAGAAGACTGCAGGAGAAACACTTGCATATATTGGCCTGGGAAAATATTTTATGAGAAAGACCCCCCTGGAAATTGCAGCACCATCAAAAATGAATTACTGGGATTTGATCAAGCTAAAAGCTTCTGCACAGCCAAGGTCACTAACCTATAGTAAACAGACAGCCCGCAGAATGGGAGATTTTTTCATGTTGTGATTCTGACAAAGGTCTGATAACTAGAATCTACAGAGAACTCAAATTAATCAATAAGAACAAACAACCCCATTTCTTTGTTGTCAAGAGACCTAAACAGAAACTTCTCTGAAGATAACAGATGAATAGGGAACAAACACATGAAAAAATGCTCACTGTCTTTAATCATCAGAGAAATGAAAATCAAAACCAGTTTGAGGTATCACCTAACTCCAGTAAGATTAGCTTACATCACAAACTTCCAACTGCAAATGTTGGCATGGATGTGGAGAGAAGAGAATACTTCTACAATGCTGGTGGGATTGCAAACTACTATAATCTTTATGGTAAGAAGCATGGAGAATCCTCAAAGAACTAAAAGTTGACCTTCCATTTGATCCTGCAATCCCATTACTAGATATCTACCCAGAAGATATCATTTTATCACAAAGACATTTTACCAGAATGTTTATTACAGCCCAATTCATAATTGCCAAATTGTGGAAGCAACCCAATGCCCATGAATAGATTAACAAATTGTGGTATACATATAGCATGGGATCCTATTCAGCCTTAAAAAGATGGAGATTTTACATCTTTTATGTTTACCTGGATGGATGTGAAACACATTCTTCTTAGTAAAGTATCTCAAAAATGGGGGAAAAAGTATCCGATGTACTCAATACTATTATGAAATCAATATATAAACACCCACTCATAATAATGATAAAACACAAATATAGTCTAGCAAGTGAGAGGGGAGAGGAAAGGAGAAGGAGGTAGGGGGACTGTGGAGAGGAGAGAGGGAAGTTGGTGGGATCTCAGCTAATGTGCACAATGCAAGGGTATATTTCAAAATAACTAAGAGTAATTTTAAGTGTCTTGCTACAAAAAATAAGTAAGTGAGGAGATGGTTATCTTAATCAGTTTTATTTAAGCATTCCACATTGCATATCAAATCATCACATTGTATCCCATAAATGTATACGTTTATAATGTTAATTAAAGATTAAAACATTTTTAAGAAAGAAAAAAATGTTACAACTAAACCGTACAAATATATCTATTAATTGTGCTCAATGTAAGAAACATCTTTTCCCCCCAAGGAACATGGAACATTTACCAATGAAGGCAATGTGATGGACCATGAAATAAATCTCAATAAATTTAAACAATACAAAATTATTCATGCCATTTTTTCTCATTAAATTGTAATTATATTAATAATGAAACACATAAAAACTTTAATCAAATTATTTAGAAATATAAAATCTTATGTAAATAATGTATTAGTAAAAGAAAATCTAAATATGAAAATAAGAAAACTTTGTATTATATGATTATTAAGATCCAGAACAGATGATCCTTCCTTACAGTGGGGTTACATTCCTAAACCCACTGTAAGTTCAAAATGTTATAATATTGAAATATATTGAATACACCTAACTTACTGAATGGCTTTGTTTTGCCTACTCTACTTAAACTGGCTCAGAACACTTATTAATATATTGGCTTATAGTTGGTCAAAAACATCTAACATACAGCCTATTTTATAATAAAGTGCTGAATAGCTCATAGTCTATAAAATATTGTAGAGAAAGTAAATAACAGAATAATTGTATGCAATTGAAGTACAGTTTCTACTGAGTGTTCCCTTTGCATGACCGTAAATATGGTAATTGTAAGTCAAACTATTGCAAGTTAGGGACCATTTTTACATCAAAATCTACGGAGTGAATACTTAAAGCTTTAAAATATTTAGATGAGAAAACAAGTCTAAAAATCTAAAATCAGTAATTTAAGCCTCCACCATAGAAATCCACAGTTTACTTGACTTTCCTATGGGTCATTAATATAGGAAAGATATAAATGATGATGAATGGATATGTCATTATATTTATTATTTACTTTTTAAAACTGAATCTTGCTAATGTTTATAATGTCTATTTTAGGAAAACATACTCCACAAAGAAGTTGAGACATTATTCTGATATTGTTTTAATTTGTTTCCTAAAAGTAAATTTCCATTCCATCATGAAAAAAAAAAGAAAGAAATCAAAAAAAGAAAGAGAAAATTATACCCAAAATGAGTAGAAAAAGGTATTGAAAATAAAAGCAGAAATCAATAAAATAGAAAGTAGATAATCAATAGAAAAAATCAACAAAACTAAAGTGGTTTCAATGAAAACATTAATAAAATTTATAAAACTTTACCATGACTTACCAAAATAAAAAGAGACAAAAGGTTATACAGATCAAGACAATAAAAAAGGTGCATTTCTAAAGATGCTATAATCAGCAAAAGAATAATAAGAGATATTATTTGTAGCTGTAACTTTGACATTCTTGATAAAATAAAAATACAACTTGAAATCAAAAAATTGCCAAAACTGACACAGGAAACATCAGAATTTTCTGAATAATTATAATGTAACATCTGAGACACAAGAAGGAAGACATTATATTAGTTCTTATCTTTATTGCTCAACTTATGACCTAAATTGTCAACCAACATAAGAGGATATCTATTCGCTTGTGTAGAATACTCCATTTGAGTCAATAAATCACCAGAGCTAATAAGACAGCTCAGAAAGTATGCCATATATAAGGTTTTCTAAAAAACAAAATAGTTTTGGCACATCACAATAATGACTAGAAGATGAAGATATGATTTTAGGTAGCAACTAATTAACTTGTGAAAACCATATGAAAGTTTTGTGTACCATTTCTCACATACTAAACATAAATTTTAAAAATATGGATAAAAAGAAGTTATTTCCTGTTAAATTAAAATGTGTAACTTTCAAAAATACTGTAAATTTAAATGCAATTCAGATCTGAATTTTAAAGATTTATTTCCCCTTTTTATGAAACTGATACTGAAGTTTATACGAAAGGATAAATATCATTAAATACTAAAGAGAATTTGAACAGAAGCTGAAAAAGGAGTAAATGCTTTATAGGCCCTGCATTTTGTTTCTTATAATTATATATATAAGAAAAGACAAAGGCACAAATCAATAAAAATATGGAGTTCAGCAATACTCTAACCTTATTTTTTAATGTATTTTCACTTTTCATTACTTCCCCAATAAAGGTGTAAAAGAAAGAATAGGAAGAAAAAGCAGAGGAGAGGAAGCAGGGGAATGGATTACTTTCTCAGGATTACTTTTCTTCATGTAAAACAAAATGTTCAAATAACCAGGTAATTTGACTCTTCTTGTACGCTCAGCATCTGCAATAGTGTTTTAGTAAGTGATTAAAAGAAAATATAAGTGAAGGCATAGGCTAGAGTTTGAACCACCAATCAGTAGAAGACACTGGGGAGCTACTCACCATATGATGAAAACACAGAATTAGATATATAGTTTATGTATCAGACACTGAAGACAATTATACATGAATTCAAGACATATATATAAAACTAAGAGGAAGAAAGAATAGGACAATATTTGTATTATCTTGGAATAAAAATAGACTTTTGAGAGAAGAAGCCAATAAAATAAAAACTTCAAATAAGTTATCTAAATAAACTAGATATTAATTTTTAAAAAATAAGATGGGTTGATCTCTTTGAAAGATATACACTGGAAATTGCTAAACCCAAATTTACATATTATATACATATATATAAAATGAATATATATACATGTATTCATTCATTTTGGATAATTAAAAACATTGGGAATTCAGTTGACATTAACTTTTTAGAGCAGAATGCCTAATATGATTTTTGTTTTTTTTTTTTGAGACAGAGTCTCACTATGTCCTCAGTAGAGTACTCTGGTGTCACGGCTCACAGCAACCTCAAACTTTTGGGCTCAAGTGATCCTCTTGCCTCAGCCTCCCTAGGTTTCTGGGACTATAGGTGCCTGCCACAAAGCCCGGCTATTTTTTGTCCTTGTTGTTGCTGTTTGTTTAGCAGGCCCAGCCGAGTTCCAACCCACCAACCCCGGTGCATGTGGCCAGCACGCTAACCACTTGACTATGTGCACCAGCCTAATGTGATGTTTTTAAGTAAGATTACATGAGGGATTGTTTCATCATTTCCCTATATTGATTCCCTATACTATTTCATTGCAAAGCCCCTCTAATTTTTTTTTGTTGTTGTTTGAGACGGAGTATGAAGCTGTTGCCCTGGGTAGAGCACCATGACATCATAGCCCACAGCAACCTTAAATTCTTGAGCTCAAGCTATCCTTTCAACTTGGTTTTTCTACTTTTAGTAGAGATGGAGTCTTGCTTTTGCTCAAGCTTGTCTCAAATTGGTGAGCTCAAACTATCCACCAGCCTTGGACTCCCAGAGTGCTAAATTCCAAGCGTGAGCTACTGCACCTGGTCGCCCCTCTAATTTTTATCTATCTGTCTCTCTCCAATTAAGAGTGTAAAAAAAAAACAATAGGTAGAGAAAGCAGAGGAGGAGGGAAAGCTGGGGGAAGGATTGCTATCTCGGACCTTTATTCTGGCTAGCTACAACCAATGTGATACATTCCAGGGAAAGGAAGATAAAAGATTACAATATAAGGAACTTCTGGGTCAGGCTTTTCAATGGAGGGTGAACGTCTTTCTGTAACCACTTGGCTTTTCCATGCTGTTTAGACTAGAAAGATTTGTCAGACTATGAATTCTCTGGTTTGTGCGTGAGACAAAAACACTCCAAAGGGGAAAAATTCCCCAGGATAGGAGGAGCAAAGCCACCATACCAGAAGGAAATATTAAGTGACAGAGAAATGCCTCCATCTTGTTTATGAACAACTGTACACCATGCAATTAACTATGAAGCCGTAGTTTATATAGAGATTACCTTAAATGAATAGTGTTCACTAAAACCATTACTTGGCTTCCAAAAATAAGAGAAGTAGGAGTGCATTGTTTCTTCTGTTTATACTTTTTACTTAATTAGAAATTATGGTTGGCAATATATCTTACAGATGTTCTCTGCTGAGTGTTATCAATATTGAGCATATTAAGGTTTTTATTTTTAACTTTTATGAGGAATCTTAGGACTATAAAGATGCTTATTTGCTCGTCTAATTTTAGTAAGGCACAATCACCTAAATTGCTCTGGCTGCGAAAGAAGCCAGAATGACAGCTGAAAGAGATGAAACATAATCACCCTGGCTTCTTTCATGTCTTACTGTAGAGAATCAATGGGTTTAGCAAAAGCACGCGTATATCATTTCAAAGAAAATAGGACAAAATGGGCTTGTAAGTGTAATTTAGAAACTCTGATTATCATGTATCTTTTCTGCTAAACAATATTTTAATGAATTGCAAAGTCAGAATAACATTATCCTGTTATTACAGATTAATGAAATGGTCTTGATAGAATACACGTTAGAACACGTGGTAGAAGACAAGGTAGGGCTCAATTCTGGAAAGGTGGTTTGCAAACACATACATTTGAAAGACTCTTACAGCAAGAACAGCTGTATAGTTTCTTTGATATCCATGTGCATGTCACCTTACTTTAAGCTTGTCTTCCTTCTCTTTCTAGGAAAATGTACAAGGATGTGTAGGTTTGAATGTTTAATACAGGCTTATTTAAGAGATGAATATGCATGAGAGCCTGAATACCAATATGCCAATTACACGTTTAATTTTTGCTTACTCGATAAACTTTGCAGTTGACCACGTCTTTAAAAGGTTTTATGATAAATACAATATCTCAAATTACAGTTTTATATTTCCTTTCTAGGTGAACGTGATTAAGGCCTATAATTTCGGGCTACTAGGAAATGATTTTATCACATTGTCATTAATAAACTAGTTATTATAGGTTAGATTTTGACAAAAAGAGCAGTTACCTAGTTTATAAGCCCAAACACATAAGTTTTGTGAACATGTATGTATATATATATAAAAAATCATTCACTAAACTCAGCCATCATTGATATTCCCTGTCATAGTTTATTTTTGGCTGCTATAACAGAATACCACAGACTGGATAGTTAATAATGAACACAAGTTTATTTTCTCATAATTATGAAGACTAGAAATTCTAAGAGCAAAAGGCCAGCGCCAGCATCTTGCAAGAGATTTCTTACAACATCTTCTCATGGCAAAGGGGAAAGGGGGTGAACTCATCCTTTTATAAGAAACCCCTTGTCATGAAAACAAACCACTCTCCATTCAGCAGAGCAGAGCCCTTGTGGTCTAATCACCTCTTGAAAGTCCCACCTCCCACAGTGCGGATCATGTTTCCAGCACACAAAGATTGGGAGACACATTTACACAGTAGCACTCCTCCTTCTAAATGATTTGCATCAATTCTTGTGCAAATTAATCTTACATAATAGCATTTAAGGAATAAATTTTTTCAATATAATAGATTTAAAGTTTTATGTCTTGAAGTAATAATTTGATTTATTTTCATAATACAGAGAAATTTTTAATTTAGGAAGATATTCATATTGAATACTTATCAATATAATCTTTATACTTTGTTACAGATCAAGAATAATTTCCATGAAATAAATATAAAGTAAAACATATAAGTTCAAAAGTTTGAAACTAGGATCTCTCAGGTGCAGTCAAATTAAGAATTTTATTTTCTCATTTCGAAAGATCAGGAAAGTAGATTTACAACTGAAACAATTACTTATTGAGGTATGATCAATTTGAGCAGTTATCCCTGTACGTAAAGTGATTGAGTCTTAAGTCTTGTTTTAGAAGAGGAATGATGGAGAATTGGGTGGGAGATTACTAACGGAATAAACGTATTCGAATTTGGAATCAAGTCTAGAGTTAAACACACAAAGTCAAAATTCTTTCAAGAGCCAGTATGATCCTACAGGATCTGGCCTTACTACTATCTCGCCCAGGTTCCTGTGCCCTCCCTATGCTCTAGCTGTGTTGGACTTCCTGAAGTTCTTCAGATTCACCAGACAAATTCCTAACTCTATACATATGGAGTGATTGCCTCCCAGATATTCATGCTTCCTTTGTCACCTCTCTTTGTGTCATCTAGTGAGTGAGGTCTCTTCCTGAAAGCCCTTTGAAACACACCTAATAATCTTCTACACTCATTGTCCTCTTCCCTGATTTATTTTTCACAATGGTTAATTTTATATTAGTATTACATTGTATTGTATTATAGACTGCATGTTTGTATTACCCTGGAATTCATATGTCGAAACTCTGATCCCTAGTGGAACTCAATTCGGACGTGATGTATTTGGGGAGTAATTAGGTTTAGATTAGGTCATGAAGGTAATAACTGCTTTGTGGTTACATATATCTATGACAATAGTATGGATTTATTTATATTCATAGTTATCTTCAAAGAATGTGAGACGTTAAAAATGTTCAACTCTTAAGAAAGCGTTAAGATGCTCCTATTAAAAATTTTTTGCAATTCATTGATATTAGTACTATATTTTTGAATGAATAATATAAGATACAAGCTTAGGAGAAATTAAAGTTACAGAAGAGTTTACTAGTTTAGGGCAGTGCCTGTGGCTTAAAGAGGTACAGTGCTGGCCCCATATACCAGAGGTGGCAGGTTCAAACCTAGCCCCAAGCCAAAAAAAAAAAAAGGGTTCACTAGTTCAAAGGTAAATCTAGTCCTAAGTAAAAAAAACTTTGTATCTTTCTTAAGACATAAAGGCTCATACTTGAGTGAGAAATCTTCTGATATAAAATGACACAAAAATGTAAATAAATAAATATATAAAAGACAAAATATGAGTTATAAAGCACATTATTTCATCTTTAATATTATCTCTCATACTGTGGTCAGGCCACTAATTATCTATATGTTAAGTATTACAATTTTCTTAGTGATTTATTAAGTGTAAGTATATGTTTAGCAGAAGATTGGAAACGAATGCTGACTGAGTAGTTTGACTTAAATTGTCTGTTCGGACCATGGAATTATTATATGTGCATTATTTCAAAAAGGTAATAGAAATTAAAATAGCATTTATGGAATGTTTCCTTCTCTTGAAGTCAAATTGTTTTGATGGGCAGAGAATCCCTCCTATTGATCATAGCTTGCACATTACGAAGGAATTTCCTCAGACAACGAGGGCCCTACAACAGTTATCCTGTCATAGTAGGAAAGAAATGAAGGCATGACTGTTTCAGAACACACACAACAGAATCTAAACTTGGTAAGAGTGATCGTGATGCAGTTGGATTTTAGCAATCACATATCTCAACAGCCTTACCCTACAAACTAGGATACTGAGATAGTGAGGCTGGAAAACTCAGTGTGACATAAATCAGAATCCACGTCCTCAAATGACTCCTTGATTTTAATATGTCCCTGACTACAAACTCTGTCTTGCTCTCCTTCATCCTCACTCTGCCTGCTGAGTTCTCTTTAATCACTCAATATTCAAATAGAATATAACTCTTTGAGGAGAAAAGTCCATTCCCTGTACCAAGTTTTTGTATATGCTCCTTGTCACCAGTACGTTTGCCCACGTTATGTACCTATATGCCCACAATTTTAATATAGAAACATTGTCTATTGCAATTTGAATCTGTCTCTAATTGTGAGATACACGAGGGTTGAAACAGTACTTATTTATAGTGGAAGCCTATGCCTGACAGCTTCTGTTACAGAGAGGGCACATAAATGTTCATTTGCTTTCTGAGAGAAGAGTGGGTTACCAAGTGTGATGAGTTGAATACCATGTACACGCTTTTATACTTCAGTGGACAAGAAGAGCCTTCGGTTGAATGTCATAAAAAATCATACAGACATTATAAGGTAGTGCTTACATTCAGTACCATTCTTATTTTCTCACAGGTTTGTGTGATATATAAAATCTATTCATCCAGGGTTACAAGGAGAGACAGCTTTCTTGGCAATCATACAAAAACAAGCAGAAATCAAGTAGTAGGAAAGCCAAGTCCCATTAGCATCTTCTGGACAGATACTGTGCAGTAGAAATAGGCAACAAAATGAATTCAGTAGCATTAAATTCATTAACAAGGGTTGAAATATAAGACTTTAGATATCAGGAGTTTTGTGCTTTTAGGACATTATCTCTGTAATAATGAAATGGCCTGCTTGGTAAAAATTATCATGAAGAAAAAGTGCATTAAGAATATTATGTTGGGTGGCACCTGTGGCTCAAGGAGTAGGGCACTGGCCCCATATACCGGGGGTGGTAGGTTCAGGCCCAGCTGTGGGCAAAACTGCAGGAAAAAAAAAAAAAAAGAATATTATGCTAGGGATCGGTGCCTGTAGCACAGTGATTACAGAGCCAGCCACATACACCAATGGTGGCGGGTTCCAACCCAGCCCGGGACAACTAAACAACAATGACAACTGCAACAACAACCAAAAAAAAGCCAGGCATTGTGGTGGGCACCTGTAGTCCCAGCTACTTGGGAGGTTGAGGCAAGAGAATCGCTTAAGCCCAGGAGTTGGTGGTTGCTGTGAGCTGTGATGGCACATCACTTTACCCCGGGAGACATAGTGAGACTCTGTCTCAAAAAAATAAAATAAATAAAATAAGAATATTGTGTTAAGAGAAAAATGAGACTGAGGAATTGATCACAAACAGAACGATTTCCTTCAGGCATCCTTTTCTATTTATTATGCAAACCCCTTGACACATCAGCATGAGAACTTCACATGTGTACTTCACGTGTGGAAAAGGACCACTGATGAAATCCCTCCCAATTTGGGTGAACTTTCCCCTAAATCTTTACTAACCCTACATGAACCACACCGATTTATTTTTAGTAAGTGGGAAATATCTATTGAATTCTCATTATTGTAAGCAGAGTTGCATATTTCTGCATGTTCTTGAATAGTAACATCTTCAGGGTTCCTTCTGCACTGCCTTTTAAAGGATATTTATATAGTAAACAACATTGGTAGTTAGAGACAGTGTCTCACTTAGGAGAATAGATTTGTTTGCTCTTCAGAAAAACAACAAAAATGTTGAATGGGGTTGCTTGATGCCCTTTAAATCTTTGTGGTTCCCTAGAATCAGAGTTCCTCAGTTGTGATAAAAATCCACTATATGCATGCAATTCATTTGGTCTATTCCACGTTGTTGCCATGAAATTTGGTGGTCAGGGAAATCTGGTACACACTTGAAGCACATGATTTGTGCTCTGCTGTGTAATAAAGTCCTTTGTCTCTGACCCCAAAATTTCATGTCATCTACCAGCATCTATGATGTGAGGAAGACTAACTTGTTAGCTTTAAACAGAGTAAAATCTTTGACTCTTTACAGTTCTTGACAATACACATCTAACATAATTTTAGGAGCTATGAATGCAATTATGAGTGACTACCTTGCCCATTCCTTAATAATGTCCGTTTTATATAAAGGAAAACACACACACATGTAAAACATAAAGAATGATAGGCATGTTTTTACATGAATGCCATAATAAAAGCCTATAGAGCACTGCAGGAAGAAATGTTTGCAAATATAGAGAATGGAATAGTGAGGTAAAGACAGGTATGAATATGTAATTTAAACTGTGCTGTAACAGGCTGTACGTGGTGGTTCACACTGGTGATCTCAGCACTCTGGATGGCCAAGGCTGGAGGATCACTTCAGAACTGGAGTTCAAACCAGTCTTGACAACACAACAAGATCCCATCTCTATGATAAAAAAAAATTATATATATAAACTGGACCATAAATAATAAGAGCTTTCTATCAGAAAAATGATAAAGGAGTGATAGAGATACATCAAAATGAAGAGTTCTGGGATGAAAATTACGTGGAGTTAAAAAAAAATTACGTGGAGTTTAGAAAACCAATATGCTAGAGTGAAGAGAGAGCAAGGATAAAGATTCTGGAGATTATGTAGGAGATCTTGATAATGACCCTATACTACAATAGGCTTTGGAAGGATTTATTAAGAAATTTGGAAATTCTATCCTTCCTTCCTTCCTTCCTTCCATTAGCATTTTTTGAGGACCATCTAAATGCCATGTACTATTTTAGGCCTTGAAAATATATCAGTGGACAAAATGAAATCCTGGCCCACAAATGATTTGCCTTCCAATGAGACACAGAAAAAAAAAATAATGAGTAAAAATAGAAAAATATGCAATTTTAAATGGTGGCAAAAACTATTGGAGCAAAGTGAGGTAAGATCATAAGAGAGGAGAGGGAGACGCTATTTAGATTGTGTGGTGGGGAATAGGACAACTGAGGAGGTGACAACTGAGAAGAGAGCTCCATGATATGGATGAATGATCCAGGCAGATAACTCACATGCTATTTGGGAAAATATGAAATTCTTGGGATAGGGGGTCCAAAGATTATGGTTTCGTTTAAATTAGTTTCTCTGGCTCTATGTCCTGACTGGAGCTTTCCATTCCTTTCTCTCAAAAGGCTACATAAATAATTAAATAACAGTTATGATGCCTGGTTAATTATTGTGGTCTTCTTAGCAGGGGGCCTGGCAGAGATTTGGCTGTCACTATTCAGTTCCTCCAAAATGAATAGCTCTTTATCTAGCAAAATTAGTTTGAGAGTGAGTGTGTGTGTGTTTAAGAAAGAGTTTCATTATACTTTTTATTTAAATTTATTCATAAATATTTTATTTTTATGGACCCTGTCTATGGTCCTGTGGAATCACTGCTCCCCTTGACTTCTCCAGGGATTCAGCATAGTTGAATCTACAACAATTACATACACACTTGTTTTAACTTAACCCATCCTAATACACACACACCCCACTCATCTCCAATAGATCTCCAGATACTACCCCATTTTGTGTGATACTCCTCCGTGAAAGCTGTCAATGGAGTCCTGTATGGTTGCTCCTTCCTTAGAGCCTGGTTGTTAAGTGCTGTGAATTTAGCCATCTCTCTGTTTTTCTAATCAGTATTGGAAGGGGCACGTTCTTCTTACTCCTCTTACAAGAAGCTATTTTGACTTTGTTTAAGGTGCGTTTTCACTTTACGTCATTTAAGGCATAACACAAAGTATAGAGCAAAATCCTGACACCTGGTATTTTTTATATTTTTAATCATTTAATCCTCACAACTGTGGGAGGCAGGTACTATCGCTATCACTCATACATTATAAATGAGGAAATTTGAGAAATTAAGTTACTTATTCAAGGTCAAAAAACTTGAGTAAAGGGGAAAATAGATTCACATGTAGACAATCTGGCTTCAGAAACAATGCCTATTTATTGAGGCCTACCTTCTATTTTCTTTGGGTTTATGCTCTGGTTATTGTCTTTTATCCCTTAAAGTTGGATGCTTAGCTCATTTATCCTCTGCTTTTTCTCTAATATAGCATTTAAGGTTGTATATTCCCAATTGAGTGTCCCTTCCTTTATATTCCACACATTTTGATATGTAATGAATTTAAAAACCTGCATTGTTTTCTCATATATATTTTGATTTTTCTTTGACTTGACACTTATTTAGAACAATGTTGTTGAATCTGTAAACTCACATGGCTTCCTGCTTGTTTATTGCCGACTTTCTAACACAGCAGAACCACTGTCAGACAATGGTGTCTGCATGTATTTTAAAATTGGTTGAGATTTCCTACATAGAATGAACTCATTTAAAAAAATGTTCATGTATGATTGAATAAAACTACTGGATACCTATTATTGGAGGTCATGTTTTTCATATTTTCATTATTTCTAGCTCGTGGGTTGTGTTGGTCAACTCTTCAGTATTCTTACTTATGTTAGCCCAGGTTGATCAATCAATTACTAATATGGTTAAATAAAATATCTAAACATGACACATATTTTTTAATGTTTCTATAAACTTTCTTATTATATGATTTTTCATTTAAAATATCATTATTTAAATTTCTTTTTCTATTGGCAATAATAGTCCATATTAACAGGGTACAGTGGTATTTCTTTCATGCATACCATATGTGTGTGTGTGTATATATATATATATATATACACATAATCAAGGTATTTAGGGGATCCATTACCTGAAACATTTATCATTTCTTTGTATTGGTAATGTTTTAAATCATCTAACTACTTTAAAATACATGATAAATTAATGTTGACTATATTCATTCTACTGTGCTATTGAACATTGGAACTTATACCTTCTACCTGACTAAGCCCTTCAATATATACACTTCCCAGGCTCAGATACAATCATTCCACTCTCCACTTGCATGAGACCACATACTTTGGCTACCATCTATGAGTGAGAACATGAGATATTTATCTTTCTGTGCCTGGTTTATTTTATTTGAAATGATAACATCCAGTTCCATCTATGTTGCTACACATGAAGGGAGTTCATTGTTTTTTATGGATGAAAAGCAGTATATTCATACACACGCACACACTCCACATTTTCTTTGTCCATTCATCTGTTAATGGACACGAGACCCATCCATATCCATATTTTGGCTATTGTGAATACTGCTGCAATAGACACAGTGCTACAGGTATCCTTTTGGTGTACTGATTGCCTCTCCTTTGTATATATACCCAGCAGTGGAATTCCTGGGTCAGAGGGTAGTTCTATTTTTAGTTTCTTTGAGGAACCTCCCTACTGTTTTCGATAATACTGGTAATAATTTACATTTTCACCAGTAGTAGATGAACATTCCAGTTTCTCTGCATCCTTGCCAGTTTCTGTTTCTTTTTTATTTTGTCCTTTTGATAATAGCCATTTTAAATGGGGTAAAATGATATCGCACTGTGGTTTTGATTTGTATTTCCCTGATGATTAGTGATTTTGACCATTTTATTCATCTATTTGTTAGCCATTTGTATGTTTTTATTTGAAAAAATGTCTATTCAGATCCTTTGCCCACTTTTAATGAGATTAAAATGACAACTTTCTGTCAAGTTGTTTGAGTTTTTGGCATATTCTGGATATTACTAGCCCCTTGTTGGATGAATAGTTTGCATATACCTTCCTCCATTTTACAGGTTGTCTTTTCACTTGATTGATGGTATTATTTTCTGGGATGAAAGTTTTTTGTTTAATACATGTATAGTCCCTTTTGCCTGTTTTTGCTTCTGTTTCTTGTATTTGTGAAGGCTTATCCACAAAATCTTTTTCTAGGAATAAATAACTGATGATGTGGAAGACCTCTCCCATGAAAACTACAAGACACTGATGCAAATACCCGAAGAGGATAAAAACTAATGGAAAAACAGCCCATACTTGTGCATTGGAAGACTTAATATTGTTAAAACGACCATACTACCCAAAGCAATATACATATTCAGATTCAGTGCAATCCTCATCAAAATACCAATGCCTTTCTTCACTAAAATAAAAAAGCCCCCTAAAATTTGGAATCCAAAAAAGACACCAAATTGCCAAAGCAATACTTAGCAAATAGACCAAAGCTATAGGCATTATACTACCTGACTTCAGAATATACTAAAAACACACAGTAAACCAGACAGCATGTTATTGCTATAAAAATAAGTACATATAGTACATATACCAACGGAAAAGAATAGAGAAGCCAGATAGAAATTCAAATATTTATAGCCACCTGATTTTCAACAAAGATGCCAAGAATATGGATTGGAGAAATGATGCCCTCTTCAATAAATGGTACTGAGAAAACTGGGTATTACCTGCCAAATTCAATACATAAAGAGAAAAACCAAAATTATAAAACTAGTTTAAAACATGGGAGAAACATTTCAGGATATATTATATGTGTTTGAAGTTATTCATATTGTGTATGAAATGTACACAAGTAAATAATTTTAATATGATCTGACTAAATTGAACATTTTACCATCCTGTAGTGAAAATTTATCTCCAATAATATTTTTTATCAGAGAAAACTTTGTCTTATATTAGTAAATTGTACAGGATTATTGTTTGGATTGGGTATTATTTTGTAGTATTATTTTTCTTTTTTATTTTTATACTTAAATTTTTATATTTTATGATACAAATAATACATGTTCTTGTATAAAGAGCACAGAGCGAATTTTTTTTTCTAAAGTAGAAAAAATTTGGTTCTGTATTTGAACCTTTAATCTAATAATGTATATTGTCTGTTTGCTGATTTTTATCATCCTAATTTGTGTATTTACGTAGCTAATGTGTGTTTTCCTTCTCTTTTTCTCTCTTGTCTTCATTTGAATTGTTTTATTCCTCTCATTTATTGTCCTGTATTTCTTGGAAAGCTATTAACTTCATTTTTATTTTATTTTGCTATTTTAGAAATTACCACGTGTATAGTTAACATTCCAAATAGTAAAATCCATCAATATACTTACCCACCTCTCAGACAATGTAAGAACTTCAAAAAGACATAGCACAGCCCTCATCCCATATGTCGAAGGTGACAGGTTCAAACCCAGCCCTGGCCCCCCCCCCAAAAAAAAAATACATAACACAAATAACCCCTTTATGACTGTTGGAGAGCATTTAACATTATTCCTGACTTTTTTAATTCCATAAACATGCTTATTATTAGGATTTCAGATCTGTTTACATATGTATCATTTTCTTTGCCTTCTATTTTCCCTTGAAAGTCAGAATTTCAGTTTGTGATCACTTGTATTCTCCCTAATGGAATTTTTTTTTTTTTTTTGAGACAAAGTCTTTTTGACTCTCGGTAGAGTGCTATGGCATCACAGCTCACAGCAAACTCTGACTCTTGGGCTAAAGTGACTCTCTTTCCTCAGCCTCCTAAGTAGCTGGGAATACAGGCACCCACCACAACACCTGGCTATTTTTCTGTTGTACTTGTCATTGTTGTTTGACAGGCCTGGGCCTGGTTCGAACCCGTCAGCCCTGGTCTATGTGGCTGGTCCACTAGCTGTTGAGCCTGCCTAGTGGAAATTTTTAAGAATATATTTTATAAGAATATACTGATGACAT
>CAUYTI010105945.1:0-13831 GCA_963575145.1 Galago senegalensis | reverse complement strand
GTAACAGCCTCTCGGGGTTCCTTCCCTAGCGGCTGAGGAACCCTGGCGCGTCAGCAATAAACCAACCTCTTGCTTTTTGCATCGACCTGTGCTTGTGAGTGGTCTTTGGGTGAGCGACCCCCGGGGTTGGGCACAACACTACATTCATTCATTTATTTGTTAAAGCACCCATTAATTTTGAAAAGATGTTTCTCTAGCTCGGTGCCTGTGGATCAAGTGGCTAAGGTGCCAGCCACATACACCTAAGGTGGCGGGTTCGAATCCAGCCTGGGCACACCAAACAACAATGATAGCTGCAACCAAAAAATAGCCAGGTGTTGTGGTGGGCACCTGTAGTCCTAGCTACTTGGGAGGCTGAGGCAGGAGACTCACTTGAGCCCAGGAGCTTGAGTTGCTGTGAGCTGTGATGTCACAGCACTCTACCCCGGGTGACAGCTTGAGGCTCTGTCTCAAAAAAGAAAGAAAAAGAAAAAATGTTTCTCAGGTGGCACCTATGGCTCAGTGAGTAGGGCACCAGCCCCATATACTGAGGGTGGTGGGTTCAAACCCGGCCCCAGCCAAACTGCAACAAAAAATTGCTGGGCATTGTGACAGGCGCCTGTAGTCCCAGCTACTTCGGAGGCTAAGGCAGGAGAATCGCATAAGCCCAGGAGTTGGAGGTTGCTGTGAGCCGTGTGATGCTACAGCACTCTACCGAGGGTGATAAAGTGAGACTCTGTCTCTACAAAAAAATAAAAAAAAAATGTTTTTCTATCTACCAAGTCCTGGCCAAGTGTAATTCTCAAGACCAAATACCCATAGAAAAAGAGCCCACATAGAGACTCAGTTCTTTCCTCCTTCCAGAATCTCTGATACTTTTTACTTCTGTATTCCTTTCTGTCTAATAAAAATCCTGTCTTACCACTGATCTATGGTCCGTGGGTTCATTCTTCGAATTCCAGAGACCAAGGACCTACTGAGGAAGAAATTCCAGTATCCCTTATTTTTAAAAATACACTTCATTTTTTATTATTTATTTATTTATTTATTTATTTTTGAGACGGTCTCACTATGTTACCCTTGGTAGAATGCCATGGTGTCACAACTCTCAGCAACCTCAAACTCTTGTGCTTAAGTGATTTTCTTGCCTCAGCCTCCCAAGTAGCTGGGACTGCAGGCACCCGCCACAATGCCCAGCTATAGACCTTAGTTTTTAGAATAGTTTTAGATCTATAGAAAAATTGAGCAAAAAATACAGAGGGTTACCTATTCCCTTACTTCCCCATCCTCCTACCCACACGTTTCCTGAGTTAGTAACACATGGCCTTGGTGTGGCACACTTGTTACAATATATGAACCACTCTCGATACATTATTATTAACTAAAGTTCATTGGTATTCACTCTTCATGTTGTATAGTTCTATAGGTTTTGACAAACGCATAATATCATGTATCCACCATTACAGCAGCATACAGAATAATTTTGCCACCCTAAAAATCCCCTGTGCTCTACCTAGTCATCCTTCTCTCCCCTAAAACCATGAGAACCATTACTCTTTTTACTGTCTCTACAGTTTTGCCTTTTCCAGAATGTAATATAGTTAGAATCATCCAGTATGTAGCCTTTTCAAACTTTTTAATAATTTAACATAATGCATTTACAATTCCTCACTGTCTTTCTGTGGCTTGATAACTTATTTCTTTTTGACAGTAAATAATATTCCCTGGTATGGATGTCCCACTCTTTATTGAATCACTCACCTTAGTTGCTTTTGGTTTGGAGCAATTATGAATAAAACTGTTATAAATATTTGTGTACAAGTTTTTGAGTGGGCACGTATTTTTAAACTTACTTGGGTAAATACTAAGAACGCAATTACTGGATTGTATGGCAAGCCCTTGTTTAATTACATAAGAAATTGCCCACTGTCTTCCAAAGTGGCTGCATCATTTTGCATTCTCAGCAGCAATGAATGAGTGTTCTTGCCCACATCCTTGCCAACATTTGCTGTTCTTATTATTGTGTATTTAGCCAATCTGATAGGTGATAGTGGCATCTTGTTTTAATTTGAAATTTTCTAGGAACATTCTGTTAAGCATCTTTTCCTGTGCTTAACTGCCATCTGTGTATCTTCTTTGGTGTGGTTTCTGTTCAAATCTTTTTTTTTTATTATTATTATTGAATATTAAAGAGTCCTTGGTATATTATAGATACGTGTTCTTTATCAAGTGTGTGTTTTGCAAATATTTTCTCTCAGTCTGTGACTTGTCTTTTCATCCTCCTAACATCATGTTTCTTAGAGCAGACATTCTCGGCTTTAATAAAGTCCAGCTAATCTATTTTTTATCTTTCTTTATCTATCTTTAATCTTTCTTGTATGGATCATGCTTTTGGTGTTCTAGCTATTATAAAACTCACCACCAGGGCGGCGCCTGTGAATAAGGTGCTGGCCCCACATACGGAGGGTGGCAGGTTGGAACCCAGCCCGGCCAAACAGCAACAAAAAAATAGCTGGGCATTGTGGGGGCACCTTAGTCCCAGCCACTAGGGAGGTCGAGGCAAGAGAATCATCTAAGCCCAAGAGCTGGAGGTTGCTGTGAGCTGTGAGGCCATAGTTCTACCAAGACACCATAGTTCTACCGAGGGCGACAAAGTAAGACTTTCTCTTAAAAAAAAAAAAACAAAAAAACAACTCACCACCAAACTCACCAATATTTTTTTCAATGTGATGTATTCACCTGACGAGAAATGTTTGTTTTTTTCATTCTCCTTCACAGTATAACTTTTTTTTTTTTTTTTGGAGACAGAGCCTCAAGCTGTCCCCCTGGGTAGAGTGCTGTGGCATCACAGCTCACAACAACCTCCAGCTCCTGGGCTCAAGCAAGTCTCCTGTCTTTGCCTCCCAAGTAGCTGGGACTACAGGCGCCCACCACAACGCCTGGCCATTTTTTGGTTGCAGCCATTATTGTTGTTTGGTGGGCTGGGGCTGGTTTCCAACCGGCCACCTTAGGTGTATGTGGCTGGCACCTTAGCCGCTTGAGCCTCAGGCGCCAAGCCCACATAACATTTTAAAACTTCATTTTAGAAATGTATGGAACATTCATTCTAATTTTTCCTATTTTACTGCATAGCCGTCACAATACTAAACCTTTATATCTCAGGGATCAGTTTTCTTCCCTCGTGAGCAGTCATCTCCCTTAGTTAGTAAAGGCCTATTACTTTTTCAGTTTTCTAGTATCTCTAGGTCTTATAGTTGATTTCTCTGACTTTTGGTTAGTCATCACTCCACTCTTTAATCCTCAAAACATTGCAATAGAGTTCTAAAAAGAAGGAAAGCAAATGATATGATAGTAACAGTTATTGATGTCCAGAACCAACCTCAGGAGATAAATGAGCAAACATTTTCCAAACTTTGTAATTCCAGTCTGTTTGACCAAAATTTATATGCAGTGCTCACTTGTTAAGTAACAGTTTCTTTACCGACTTTCCTTGCAGCCTTAGCCTTGGTGGGAGGATCGCTTGAACCCAGGAGCTGGAGGCTACACTGAGCTATGATTGTGCCAAAAAAGAAAAAGCAACAAACCAGCAAAGCAAACGCAAACCCCTCCACCTCCTTATAACAACACTAGTAATTGGGTTTAAGGTGCACCTTAGTCCAGTCTGACTTCATTTTAATTTGATTACAACTGCAAAGACCCTATTTTCAAATAAGGTCACAACCACATGTGTTAGGATTAGGACTTGAATATACCTTGGGTAGGGGGAGACAATTCAACCCACAGCAGAGTGATGCTATAGGGGAATCACCCAGTATGTAGAAACATAACCTAGGGTAGAAACATAAAACTCAAAGGAGATACGCTAAAGAGAAAAAAAAACACAGAGCAAAACATGCTTCAGGAAAACAGCTGGAAGGGTGTGTGGTTAGAGCTGGGAAGACCGGCTGCTTCAGCCTGAGGAAGTGCCTCTTCTAAACCTTCAAAAAGAAGCAAAGTGAAATGTGTTTGCCTTTAGCCTTGGAAAGAATAATTAGGACAACAAAACCCCCAAATCTTCAATATTAACTTAAGGCAATAGTCAGAGAGAATAAAAGTTAAAAGCAAAATAATCACAGCTGCACAGAGAGCTTGGGGAATGTGGGGGAGGAGGCCTCATAACTGGTCCTCAGTCAAGTAATAAAGGGCAATGTACCTCCTGTACCCTAATACTTGTTTCATTTTGTTCCTTGGTTTTTTTTTTTGAGACAGAGTCTCACTATGTCGCCTTGGTAGAGTAATGTGGTGTCATAGCTCACAGCAACCTCAAAGTCTTGAACTTAAGCGATTCTCTTGCCTCAGCTTCCCAAGTAGCTGGGACTATAGGTGCCCGCCACAACACCCAGCTATTTTTGGTTGTGGCTGTCATTGTTTGGCAGGCCCGGGCTGGATTTGAACCCGCCAGCTCTGGTGTATGTGGCAGGTGCCCTGGCTGCTGAGCTACAGGTCTGAGCCTATTCCTTGTTTTTGTTTACCTTTTTTTACCCTCCTCGCTACTTCCCACCAAATGTGTCACTTTTTTTTTTTTTTTTTTGGTCATGGTTGTCATTGTTGTTTGGCAGGCCCGGGCTGGATTCAAACCCTCTATCTCTGGTGTATGGGGCTGGCACCCTATCCACTGAGCTACAGGCCCCGAGCCTGTTCCTTGTTTTTGTTTACCTTTTTTTACCCTCCCTACTACCCCCCACCCAATCTCCTTCTTTTTGGTTTGCCTCATTACTGAAACATTTCTCATTTATATTATTGACTGACATTTCCCTCAACCATCTGATCAAGTCTCAAAAAACCTCGGCTGTGTTATGTCACATCAGACACGTGGGGAGTCCAACAGACAAAAGACCTCAGAGCCCCCTGCAAGTTGTCTGGAAGGAGAGTGTTAACAGTTGGCCTGTGGATCTTTTCCTCAGAAAGCCTTAAGGGAAGTCTGACTGTCAATCAAACTTCTGATATTAGCAGGTGGAATATTGTACCCATTGGAGAAAAATGAGGGTCTTGCTGCAGCTTCCAGGTACTAATTGCTGATCCAAGGACAGGGCAGGCCCACTGTCCCTGCTGGTCAGGACTGCATTATAGCTTACTGGTAACTGAAGATGGCACCTGCACTAAGGAATGGGAATTAGACCCACCCCCTCTGGATGCTCAGTGACTAGAAAGGTATTTGGGCTGAGGTGTCCCACACCCCATGGCTTCCCTAATTTCATGTGACCCACATACACGCCAACTATTGTCATCCGTCATGACTAAAACACATGCTGTGCAGAGATTGGAGCCATTGAATCTCCCTTGGGCGTCGCAGTGCCTGTGAAGCCATTATTGTAAATGGTGCTGCCTTCTCAGTTCTGTGGCCTTTCTGTAGCCTTTCTAAAAACTAGTAATCTGGGCTGGTCCAAGTGCAGTGGGGTTTACAACTAATTGATCACAACCACTTACAGATTCCTTTGTCCCTTCTCCACTCCCACTGCTTCACTTGACTAGCCTAAAAATAATTAAATAAATAAATAAAAATTAAAAAACCAGTAATCTAGTTTCATCAGGCTAGAGCCTGATGCACGAGCATGTTGTATCTCCTGAGGATGATTGAGAAGGTGAAGCTAAAACCCTTTGTGCTCGCGGTATGTCAACTCTCTAACAGTGCTAAAGATTACAATGGCTGGTTTTAAATATTAAATATTATTGATTAAATACAATATTAATGAAATATTTATCATCTTTTAAATTGACAGATTTTAAAAATTCATTTATTACTTCTAGAAGGGTATTTTGGGGTCCCTCTATATCCCATTCCCACCCACCACTTACTTATCATATTTTTCTTTTTTTTTTGAGACAGAGCCTCAAGCTGTCCCCCTGGGTAGAGTGCTCTGGCATCACAGCTCACAGCAACCTCCAACTTCTGGGCTCAAGAGAGTCTCCTGCCTCTGCCTCCCAAGTAGCTGGGATCACAGGTGCCCGCCACAACGCCTGGCTATTTTTTGGTTGCAGCCATCATTGTTGTTTGGTGGGCCCAGGCTGGATTCAAACCTGCCACCTTAGGTGTATGTGGTTGGAGCCTTAGCCACTTGAGCCACAGGTGCCACCGCCATATATATATATATATATATTTTTTTTTTTTTTTTTTTAAACAAAGTCTCACTATGGTGCCCTCATGTCATGGCTCACAGCAATCTCAAACACCTGGGCTCAAGTGATTCTCTTGCCTCAGCCTCCCAAGTAGCTGGGACTACAGGCACTAGCCACCATGGCCAGCTTTTTTTTTTTTTTTTTTGCAGTTTTTGGCTGAGGCTGGGTTTGAACCTGCCACCTCCGGTATATGGGGCCGGCACCCTACTCCTTTGAGCCACGTACGCCGCCCCCAGTTCTCTCTCTTAATACAATGATCCCTCCTTATCCTTGACTGCACTTTTCATGTTTCAGTTACCCACAGCCAACCATGATCTAAAATTATTAGGTGGAAAATTCCAGAAATAAACAATTAATAAATTTTAAATTTCAGGCTCCTCTGAGTAGCCTGATGAAATCTCTACCTGACCTCCATCCTGCCCTGGACGTGAATTGTCCTTTCATCCAGAAGATCCCTGCTGTCATTTAGCAGCTGTCTTGGTTCTCAGATCAACTATTGCAGGATCATAGTGCTTGGGCTCAAGTAATCCTTATTTTACTAAATAATGACCTCAAAGTACAAGAGTGGTAATGCTGGCAATTTGGATATTCCAAAGAGATGCTATAAAATGCTTCCTGTAAGTAAAAAGGTGAAAGCTCTTGACTTAATAGAGAAGGAAAAAAATCATATGTAAGGTTGCTAAGATCTAAATCTTCTATCCATGAAATTATGAATGGTATGTTGTTATAATTGTTCTATTTTATTGTCGGTTATTATTGTTAATTTCTTACAGTGTTTATAAATTAAATTAAATTTTTTTTTTTTGGTAGAGACAGAGTCTCACTTTATTGCCCTTGGTAGAGTGCCCTGGAGTCATACAGTTCACAGAAACCTCCAACTCCTGGGTTTAGGTGATTCTCTTGCCTCAGCCTCCTGAATAACTGGGACTACAGGCACCCACCACAATGCCTGGGTATTTTTTTGTTGCACTTTGGCTGTTGTCAGATTTGAACCCACAACCCTCGGTATATGGGGCTGGCATCCCACCCACTGAGCCACAGGTACCACCCTATAAATTAAATTTTATCATAGATATGTCTAAGTAGGAAAATACATTGTATACATAGGATTTGGTACTATCCACAGTTTCAGGCATCTACTGGGGTTCTTGGAATGTATCCCCTACAGATAAGGGGGTCTATTGTAACTGTTATTTAACAGGTACAGACGAATTACTCAGTTAGAAATATGGTTCCACATCCTCATGAGGGTTTTGGTCATTATTCAGCAAAGTATTTAATATCCTTTCTATTTTGGATCTTTCCTCATGATTACCTGAAACATGAATATTCTGTTTTAGAGTTATAAAGAACATTTTTTGAGACACAGTTAAAGTCTGCAGAGAGATTTTTTAAAGTGAAATTCGCATAACATAAAACTAACCATTTTAATGTGAATAATTCAGTGGCATTTTATACATTCATGGTGTTATGCAACCACCACCTTTTCTAGATCCAAAACATTTTCATCATCCCCACACCCATTAAGCCATTACTCTCTATTCCTCTCTATCTCTGTCTCTTGGCCACCCCAAGCTTCTGTGGATTTGTGTGTTCTGGATATTTCATATCAATGGAATCATACAATATGTGAACTTGTGTGTCTGGCTTCATTTACTTAGCATAATGTTTTTTTTGGTTTTTTTTTTTGAGACAGAGTCTTACTTTATCGCCCTCGGCAGAGTGCTGTGGTGTCACACAGCTCACAGCAACCTCCAACTCCTGGGCTTAGGTGATTCTCTTGCCTCAGCCTCCTGAGTAGCTGGGACTACAGGCACCCGCCACAACACCTGGCTATTTTTTTTTGTTGCAGTTTGGCCAGGGCCAGGTTTGAACCTGCCACCCTCAGTATATGGGGCCGGCACCCTCCCCACTGAGCCAGAGGCACCACCCTGCATAATGCTTTTGAGATCCATCCTCTTTGTAGCATCTATCAGCACTTCATTCTTTTTTGAGGCTGAATAATGTTCCACTTAGTGCATGCACTTAGTGCAAATTGTCCGTTTATCCCTTCATGGACAATTGGGCTAGTTCTACCTTTTGGCTATTTTAAATATCGTGTTTCCCTGAAAATAAGACACTGCCTTATTTATTTTTTCTCAAGAAGACACACTATAGCTTATTTTCAGGGGATATCTCCACGCCAAAATGCATGGCATGGCTATGCAGCATATCTGTTTTCTTATAAATAATAACAGATACACTGCATAGCCATGCCCATCACTAGGGCTTATTATCAGAATAGGGTTTATATTTAACAAATGCATAGAAATGCTGCTAGGGCTTATTTTTTGGGTAGGTCTTATTTTCGGGGAAACACGGTAGTTGTGAGGCAGCACCTGTGGCTCAGTGAGTAGGGTGCAGGCCCCATATACTGAGGGTGGTAGGTTCAAACCCGGCCCCGGCCAAACCACAACAAAAATATAGCTGATGTGGTGGCGAGCACCTGTAATCCCAGCTACTTGGGAGGCTGAGGCAAGATTATCACCTAAGAGAATCAGGAGTTGGAGGTTGCTGTGAGCTGTGTGACACTGCCACAGCACTCTATCAAGGATTCAAGGATGATAAAGTGAGACTCTGTCTCTTAAATAATAATAATAATTTTAAAAATCCATGGTAGTTGTGTTATGAACATGTGTGTGTAAGCATTTGGGCACCTATTTTCAATTCTTTTGAGAATATAGCTAGAAGTGGAATTGTTAGCTCATGTGGTAATTTTATGTTTAAGTTTTTTGAGGAAATGACTAGCTCTAACTTTAAATTTTAAAGGTATTGACTCAAACTAAGGGAGAGCAAATGCAGGCTCAAAGGACAGGGGTGAGTGGACATTTTTCTTTAGCAGAGAGGTTCCAGTGTGCTTTCCTAGGAATCAATGCAGGTATAATTATACTTATTATTTTTCTAGATCTTAGAGAAGGGATGCAAAGTTAATTGAGTTTAGATATGACAGTACATGAAGTGTTAAATAATAGAAGATAAACACATTAAAATAGAAGGTGTCACGAAGCTGTATGCATAATGGGTCAGAACATCAGCAAATGTTTCAATACTAATGGGTCAGAACATCAGCAAATGTTTCAATACTACAGTATGAGCAAATATTAGGGAAACTAGCACCAAAAAGTGTGAGGATATGAATGCTAAGCTGTCATTATTTATAAGAAGACAGCTCTAAGTCATAATTCCTATAACAATGCAGTGAATGCAAATTATTGTATGCGACCAGGAAAAATACTGGACAAAAGAAATGACATCCTCCTCCTACCGTAGCACATCTGAAACTTCCGGTCATGACTCAGGTATACAAAAAATATAACTTTATTTACATTTGCTATGGAAATTTATGGGTACAATAATTTTGTTACATGCATAGGTTGCTCAGTGGTCAAATGAGAGCATTTCGGGTATCCATCACCCATATAACATACATATGTTAATTACCCATTAAGTAATTTCTCATCATTCATTCCCCGCCCAACACCAGTAACTCTATTTTTCTTTTAACTGATTTGAGCCTTGCTAAGGAGTAACCACTTCCCTATTATCAATAAACATGAATTCTTGCCAACTAAACGTTACTATGTCACTCTGTACTACAAATTCATCTCTCCAATTTCCCCCGGACTCTTCTGAGAGTATCCCAGTGTGGCCTTTCTTACCGGAACACACATAGTCAATGGATTTGTCTGTTCTATCAGCTCCTTAATATATAAATAACTGCAAATGTCCGTATCTACTTTCTTCTTTGTTAAAGGGTGCATTAGACAAAAGCGCTTCAGAAAAAGAACATGAGAAGCTTTCAGCCATTTTTAATATGGACCGCTACTAACAGGAAGATGGACATCCATGTTATTGCTGGCTCACCTGGCCCAAACACTGAGGGTGAAGGCCGTTGAAATACCAATGCCAGGGCGGCGCCTGTGGCTCAGTGGGTAGAGCACCGGCCCCATACACTGAGAGTGGCAGGCTCAAACCTGGCCCTGGCCAAACTGCAACAACAACAACAAAATAACCAGGCGTTGTGTAGAGCACCTGTAGTCCCAGCTACTTAGAAGGCTGAGACAAGAGAATCGCCTAAACCCAGGAGTTGGAGGTTGCTGTGAGCTGTGATGCCACTGCACTCTACCGAGGGTGATAAAATGAGACTCTGACTCTTCAAAAAAAAAAAAAAGAAGAAGAAGAAGAAGAAGAAGAAGAAAGAAAGAAATACCAATGCCAAATACAGTAGAATCTCTGTAAGTTGACTACCCAAGGCGATACAGGACAGGTGGCTCCCCAGCGGGCTTGGCGGAGCTGAGATGGAGGACCTGACGCCTCTGCCCTGGCGGTGTTGGTCCTGCCACAGCTGCAGCCAGCAGAGGAACCAGCGGGCTGGAGAGTAGGCAGGGGGGCACCACAGGAGGCTCCAGTAGCCAGAGGAGCCAGAGAACTGCTGAGGAGACACCAGCACCTCAAGAAGGCTTGCGGCTGAACAGGGAAACGGGAAATCCCCCACCCCCACATTTCCTAGATCTGGTCAATTTCATGTAAATTTCCAAAGCCTTGGGAATGAAAGGGATTGTAGCCCTTCATTTGCTACTGAATTCTGACTAAATGTAACTACAGAGGACCCCATGCAACTATATACTCCTGGATAGAGCCCAGTAGCGCCAGGAAAGAGACAGGGAGCGAGAGAGCCTTTTCCCTCCGACTTGGTTTGTTTCTCTCTGCCAGGAGCTTTGGTGTTTCTGTATTCTTTTCTGTAAATAAATCCCATCTTACCACTGATGTGTGGTCCACGAATTCATTCTTCAAATCATCGAGACCAAGGACCTACTGAAGACGAAATTCTGGTATCAAAGGGACTGTAACAAGCTGGCCAACCTAGGGAGGTGGGGAACAGAAGGAACTAGGCCCACTGCACTGACACGTGTTCCTGGCGCAGGTTATGAAAAGTAGGTCAACTTAAGGAGGTGGCCAATGTAGAGAGGCCAATGCATATTATTTCCTTCATCATCACTGAGAATTTGTTATCATAATTTTGTGTTTTTATTTAAGACCTTTTCCTGACAAAATGTTGTCATAATATTATTTGCTAGATTGGTGCAAAAAAAAAAAGTTCCTGATATAATTATAGTGGCCATGAAATGTAATAGGGTGATGCTTTATTCATCTCTCATGTCTCCTTAAAGTGTAACAAATGGGGTAGTTGAGCTATTTTATCTTTCTAATAGGAATGTATACAAAATTCATGATCTTTTATACATTTAGCAGTCGCACATTGACAAGTATTGTGCCAGACAAAGAAGATCTAAAGACAAAAATGACAAGTTCATGCCCTGGAATATTTACCATCAGGGGCAGGGGAGGGACACAGTCAATAAACATATAATTATAGCTTCGTGTGTGAAAATATGATAGACAAAGCTCTGAAAACATGTTTATAGGGCACTATAAAAGCACATAGGAAGGCATGGAACCCAGAACTGGGGATGGCACGAAGAAAGAGGGTTGAGGAAATATATTATGGAGACAGAGATGTTGGGATTAAATTTTGAAGGACACAGCAGACATGGGGAAAAATGTTTTAGGCATGGGTATAACTCGAACGATGACACAGAGACATGATAATAAAGCATCTTCCTGGAATTTTGGAATATTCAGTCATATGCAGCACAAAACAACAGTTGCACAAGGTGCAAGACGAGGATAGAGAAGTTGGCTCTTCTAACTTGTAGTCTTAAATATATATATTTTTATAATATATATTTTATATAAATATATATTTATATATTGTATATATTTTTGTATATATATTTTTTCTTTTTTTTTTTGAGACAGAGCCTCAAGCTTGTCACCCTGGAGAGGGTAGAGGTAAAGGGCTGTGGCATCAGAGCTCACAGCAACCTCCAACTTCTGGGCTCAAGGAAATCTCCTGCCTCCACCTCCCAAGTAACTGGGACTACAGGTACCCGCCACAACACCCAGCTATTTTTTGGTTGCTGCCGTCATTGTTGTTTGTTGGTCCCTGGGCTGGATTCAAACCCACCAGCTCAGGTGTATGTGTCTGGCGCCTTAGCCGCTTAAGCCACAGGCACCGAGCCTTACATATATTTTTTTAAGATAAGAAGTAGTTTGTTGAATTATAGTTTTTAGTATTTGTTCTATTCCCTAATATTTTTTATTTATTTATTTTTGTTGTTTGGGATTCATTGAGGGTTCAAAGAATTAGGTTACACTGATTGCATTTGTTAGATAAAGTCCCTCTTACAATTGTGTCCTGCCCCCAAGAAGTGTACCATATGCTGTTACCCCCAACCCCTTCCATCCTCCCTTCCCCCATTCCCCTACCCCACCCCCTTGTATTATAATGCTCATTTACTGCCTTCATATTAGAATAGCCCATTTAGCCTTCATATTAGAATAGAGTACATTAGATTCCTGCTTCTCCTTTGTTTTGATGCTTTATTAAGAAGAATGTGTTTTACCTCCATCCAGGTTAATACAAAAAATGTAAAGTCTCCATTCTTTTTTGTTTGTTTGTGACAGAGTCTCACTTTGTCACCCACCGTAGAGTGCCATGGCATATGGCATCATAGCTCACAGCAACCTCAAACTCCTGAGCTCAAGCGATCCTCTTGCCTCAGCCTCTGGAGTAGCTGGGACTACAGTGGCCTGCCACAATGCCCAGCTATTTTTAGAGATGGGGTCTCGCTGTAGCTCAGGCTGGTTCCAGACTCCTGAGCTCAGGCAATCCACCAGCCTCAGCCTCGCAAAGTGCTGGGATTATAGGCATGAGGCACTGTGCCCAGCCTAAAGTCTCCATCTTTTTTAGTGGCTGAATAGTATTCCATGATATACATATACCATAGCTTATTAATCCATTCCTGGGTTGGTGGGCATTTAGTCTGTTACACTTTGGTGATTATAAATTGAGCCGTGACAGACTAGTGCAATTGTCCTTATGACAAAAGGATTTCTTTTCTTCTGGATAGATACCTAGTAATGGGATTGCAGGATCAAACAGGAGGTCTAATTTGAATCCTCTCAGGGTTCTTCATACTTCCTTCCAAAAAGGTTATATTAATTTGCAGTCCCACCAACAGTATAAAAGTGTTCCTTTTTCTCCACATCCGCGCCAGGAACTACAGCTTTGAGACTTTGTGATGTGGGCCATTCTCACTAGGGTTAGGTGATATCTCAGAATAGTTTTCATTTGCATTTCTCTGATGGTTAGGAATGATGAGCATTTTTTCATGTTTGTTAGCCACTCATCTGTCTTCTTTAGATAAGGTTCTTTTCATCTCTCTTGCCCAGTGATATAGGGAATCATTGGGTCTTTTTCTTGTTGATTAATATGAGTTCCCTATAGATCCTAGATATCAAGTTTTTGTCTGATTCATAGTATGCAAATATCTTTTCCCATTCTGAAGGTTGTCTGTTTGCTTTGGTTTCTATCTCCTTAGCTGTACAGAAGCTTTTCAGTTTAATTAAGTCTCATTCGTTTATTTTTGTTGTTGTTGCAATTGCCCCAAAGTCTTCTTTTTTTTTTTTTTGAGACAGAGCCTCAAGCTGTCCCCCTGGGTAGAGTGCCGTGGCATTACAGCTCACAGCAACCTCCAACTCCTGGGCTCAAGCGAGTCTCTTGCCTCCGCCTCCCAAGTAGCTGGGACCACAG
>CAUYTI010105944.1:0-12533 GCA_963575145.1 Galago senegalensis | reverse complement strand
AATTCGATTTTTGGTCTTCTGGATATATACCTAATAAAGGAATTTCAGGATCAAATGGCAGGTCTATTTTTAGTTCTCTCAGTGTTCTCCAGCTGTCTTTCCAAAGGAACGAATTAATTTGCATTCCCACCAGCAGTGTAGAAGTGTTCCCTTTTCTCCACATCAATGCCAACATCTCCGGTTTTGAGATTTTGTGATATGGACTAATCTTGCTGGGGTTAGGTGGTACCTCAAAGTAGTTTTGATTTGCATTTCTCTCATGATTAAGGATGGAGAGCATTTTTTCATATATCTAGCTTTGATATTTTGAATACCTTCCTAGCAAGAGGCTTTCTTCCAAG
Organism: Galago senegalensis; assembly: GCA_963575145.1. Lineage (NCBI taxonomy): Eukaryota > Metazoa > Chordata > Mammalia > Primates > Galagidae > Galago > Galago senegalensis. The sequence continues at coordinate 12,192 of CAUYTI010105944.1, read as the reverse complement.
AATTTAGTGGCAGGGGTTCTTCCACATTTTACTAGCCATTTATCCTCCTGAACTTCTGAATATGGCCTACCCTAATTCTTTGTTATTTCCTTCCCATTTCATATTAGAGCTTTCCATGGCCCTCATGTTGGGTCTGCTATTTATTGGGTCAGCTGTGATGGGAAATTCTATAGTCCTCAAATATTCTACTTTCCTGGAGGTGTTTTCCTCAGTCTGCTCCACCTGGTGAGGAGGAAAATGTTGGGCCTCCTTCCCTTCCATAGGCTCATCTGATCCCATTGCATGTGATTGGCTGTGCCCCACCTATTGCCTACACAGGATGTCAGTGAAAACTACACACTTTTTTTTTTCATTCAATTAATACTTAACATGCACTCACTTTGTGACACAGGAGAGACTATAAAGAGCAAGACAGTTTCTGTTCTCTTGAAACTCAGAGGAAACCTAATGCCAACACTGTGTGTATCTGATTTTGAGTTTTCTGCCAGTTTGTATACTTTCTGACTTGTACAGATTTTTGCAATGGATACAATCTACTTACTGATAAAATTTTTAGTAAATATAGGAATTCACTTTTACAACTGTCCTATATTGTTTATAATAAGCCTCTTTATTACTGTAGTTACCAAGCTCAGCTAGCTAGTGTGTGTGGCAGCAATGAGTTCTGGCTGATTACATTCATTTTGTGTTTGACTTGTCTAAATGTCACACAGTTATGAATATCAAAAGATGGAAATTTGCTCTCGTGGTGAAATATTAGTATATCTTTTTTATATTAAAAAAGTATTCTATCATAGATACTTATTTTAGTTATCCAATATTATCAATGTTGCAGTCTCTGTATATCAACTGCACTAGAATAATGTTTTACCTGACTCATGAATGCGTGAACATGCATGCACATTTTATATTGTGTATCACACGGAGACCACTTGTGCATTAACCCCATCACATTAGATCAGAGAGTTTTCTGCATGGAACTTATTTAAATTGAACCAACAGACAGAAATCTCAGCTAAAGGTTGTATTTTGACAATACCTAAAATAATTAGATTGAAGTTTAAGTCTTTTTATTCTGAAAAGATGTTGAATTTTATTTGAATTTTGTTCACTTTTATTTTTCCTAACATGGATCATCTATATAGCCTTCATTTCACTGTTCATCTTGTTCAGGATGGAGGTGGTTGTGTTAACTCAGCTGGTACATAATATTTACTCATGTGTTCACTAACTATTGAGTGAGTAGAGCTATTTTGAATAGAACCTGTGCATCATACTGTTTTTTTAAATGTGATAAAATACACATGACATATATTATTATTTAACCATTCTTGAGTGTACAATTAAGTGGAGTTTAAGTACATTCACATTGTTCTGCTACTGTCACCACTGTCCATCCACAGGATTCTTTTCTTCTTGTAGAACTGAAGCTCTGTACCCATTAGACCAAAACTCCCCATTCCCTCTTACCCCACCCCCTGGCAACTATCATTCTATTTTCTGTCTCTGTGAATTTGACTTTTCTAGGTACCTCATAAGGTGGAGACATACGGTACTTTTCCTTTTATAATTGGTTTATTCGCTTACCATAATTTCCTCAAAATTCATCAGTGTTATAGCATGTGTCAGAATTTCCTATCTTTTTAACGTGAATAATATTTCACTGTATACATAGCACATTCTGTTTATTCATTCATTATTGATGGATGCTTAGGTTGCTTCTGCCTTTTGGATATTGGGCAAAATGTTACTATGAGCATGAGTGTACAAATCTATTTGAGTTTCTGCTTTTGATTCTTTTCATATATGCCCGTAAATGGAATTGTTTAATAATGTGGTAATTCTGTTTAATTTTTTCATGCTGTTTTGCATAGCAGCTTTATATAGAATTTTACATTCCCACTAATGGTATACATGGGTTCTAATTTCTCCATGTCTCACATCTTCACTGTCACTTGCATTTTCCTGAATTTATTTTTATTATTGTTTGTTTTGTGTTTTAGATACTAACTATTCTACAGAGTTTTAGGTTGTATCCTGTGGTTTTGATTTGAATTTTTCTAATGATTAGTGATGGTAAGTAATTCTTTTCATGTGATTATGGGTCATTTCTATATCTTCTTTGAAGAAATGTCTATTCAAGTCCTTTGCTTATTTTTTAGTTTTTATTCTTTTAGTTCTATGAGCTCTTTATATTCTGGATAGTAATGTTTCATAAGATTATATTATTTACATTTTTTTAAATTCTGTACATTTTTCATTCTGTTGATTGTATCTATGCTCAGAAGTCTTAGATTTTGGTATAGTCAAATTTGTCTATTTTTACTTTTGTTACCTATACTTTTGGTGTCATATTGAAGAAATCATGGCCAAATCAAGTGTCATGGAGTTTTCCCCTATGTTTTCATCTTAGAGTTTTATACTTTTAGGCCTTTGATCCATTTCAATTAATTATAAATATAGTGTGATGTAAGGGTTCACCTTTATTCTTTTGCATGTGGATATACAATTGACAATATTAATAGAAAAGATTGTCTTTTCCCCCGTTGAATGGTCCTGGACCTCTTGTTAAAAAATCATTTGACCAATTATATGAGGGTTTATTTCTGAACTCTCTATTCCATTCTAAATGATTTATATTTCTATTTATATGCCAGTGCCATACCTTTTTGATTACTATAGCTTTATAATGAGTTTCAAAACCTGAAATGTACTAAAGCAAATTGTATAACCATATGTACCCCTGTAATATTCTGAAATTAAAAAAATGAAAAAAAAATTAAAAGAATTAGAAAGTATGAGACCTCAAAGTATGAGAAAACTTCGTTCTTCTATTTCAATATTGTTTTGGCTTTTTGGGGTCCCTTAAGATTCCATGTGATTTTAGAATGGACTTTTCTATTTATAAAAATCTTTGTTGAGATTTTTGATAGGAATTGCATTTATCAGGAGATTAATTTGGATGGCATTAAATTTTTAGCAATACTAAGTCTTCTAGTCTATGAACATGAGAGCGCTTTTATTTCATTTATTAATTATTAATTTCTTTCAGTAACATTTTGTAGTTTCACTGTACAAGGCCTTCTTGGTTAAGTTTATTCTTAATTATTTTATTCTTTTTATACTATTATAAATAAAATTGGTTTTTAAAAAGAATTTCATTTTCAGATTGTTCATTGTTAGTATATAGAAACACAACTAATTTTTGTGTATTGATGTATGTTGAAGCTTTGCTGAATTTATTAGCTCTAACAGGGTTTTTTTTTGGTGAAATCTTTAGGGTTTCTACAAATAAAACCATGTTGTCTATGGACAATGATAATTTCAATTCTTCCCTTGCAACTGGATGATTTTATTTCTTTTTCTTGCTTAATTGCTCTGGCTAGGACTTCCAGCACTATGTCAAGTAACAGTAATAACAATCATTCTACCTTGTTCCTGATCTTAAGGGAAAAGTGTTCAGTCTTTCATCATTTAGTATGATTTTTGTCATGATTTTTTTCATATATTTCCTTTCTCACGGTGAGGTAACTTTATTCATAGCCTCTTGAATGTTTTCATCATAAAAGTGTGTTGAGTTTTGTGAAATGCTTTTTTATCAGTTGAGATACTCATGTATTTTTTTCCTTCATTCTATATGTGTGGAATATTACATTGATTCATTTTTGTGTGTTGAACCATTCTTTCATCACATGAATAAATCCTGCTTTGTCATGGTATATAATACTTTCAATGGGCTGTCAAGCATACTACCACTTGACAACAAGTTCTGTTTGCTAGTACTTTGTTGAAGAATCATAACATTTTTTGATAGGAGAAAGATTTCTCTTATATTAACATGTATGTATAAGAACCTGAAACTTTATGGGGAAAGGTGATCTGCCCAAAGTTGTACAGCTAGATGTGATTGTCAATGTAGATTATAAAAACCAAGATTTCTGAATACTGAGGTGCTTTTAATTAGTTTGAGTGTTGAGTAATCCACAGGCCACTCTTTATTTGTAGAGATCTGTGAGTCTCACCTTGCTGGCACATTAAAATCATCTGGAAAGCTAAGCTATAAAACCTGCTGAGTCTTATTTCTGACCTCCAGAGATTCCTATTTTCTGATTCAAGTGGCTTTGGGATGAAGAGGAGTGCCCAGGCAATGAGATTTTTAAAGTGTAGCCAAGGTTGAGCACCCCTGACGCAGACACAGTAACTGTGAAGAAAGACCTGTGTACTGTGCTTGTAAGTTAGGGGTAGATCTATGACTAAGACATACTACCTTCAGTTATAAAATGCACTTAGCATTGTCGAGCAGTAACATGGACATGGCAACAACCATCATAGAGATCTTTAGGCTGTTAAATTGAAAGGAATATAGGCCAAGAATTTTATCAGATGAGAAAAATAAGACACCATCATGCAGGAATAAATGGATGGATCCATTTTAATGATAGGGCTGTCTTCCTGGACAAGTATGTTATTATCATACTTGTATTAGGAGAAAATTGTTAGTGCTGATAAGACAAGTACTCAAAAGGCAGCATCCTTTCTACTTTCATACTGAGGGAAATCCAAGCTTGCTTTGCTGGCTATTAGCTATCCTTACTTCATGGAAATGGTCAGGGAGAAATAGGAACAGCCAAACATTCATTTCTGCTTTTGTTTCTCCAAAAGTCACTGTAGTTTCATTCCCTACAGTTTACCAAAGCTGCCTTATAAAATTTCTTTAGAGAGATTTGCTTCTGAAACCATGACCCTGTCAAAGAAATATCTTTGCTTATGGATTTATTTTATCAAGGGTTTTAAAGAAGATGAAAACTTCATACAGTAGACCTTTATGATGGACATATTAAATAAAATTTTATTTTATAGGCTGCTATGTTGCCTTGTTTAATTGATTTATATACACTGTAAAAAGCTTCCTGAAGTATAGTGTGCAGGTGTAACATTTATAATTGATTAAATATTGTGCTTCTGACCATTCATATGAAGAAGCTGGACACAAGGCCTTGTTTAAGAACAGAAACCAATTTTATAAGATTGCTTTATGGGAAAATAAGACTTAACTTCTTTTGTTAGGCTTACAGGATCTGATTCAGTAAACAACTTGGTAATCAATCTAGCAAAGCCACTATAAAAAGCTTCACCTTCTTTTTACAAGGGATAGGGAATTCTCCTGTTTCCTACACATACTATTTCCTGGTTAGGTTTTAGATATTTAAGAAGGTAAATTAACTCTTTAAAGCCTCAAGTCTCAGATTTGATCATTTAATTTGGTGACAAGTATTAACTGAGCATCTGTTATGAATTATATTTTGGGGGGAAGAAGACTAATGTTTAGAGATGAAGATGCTCTCATCTAAAAAGGCAGAAAAAAACATTTCATTATAATACAAGAAAGAACATGATTAACAGGAGCAATACATTGAATCCTAGAGTTTAAGTGGCTTATAAGAATACCACTTTTGATTGTCTTTCTAGAAGAAGTAGTTATAAAGTAGGGTTTGAAATATTTCAGTGGAGATAGAATGAGAATATGTCATAAGAAAAGTTGTAGGAAAGTATGAGATGAGTTTGGGGAGCAGTGAGTAACCCCATTTGCTATAGTATAGGGTTCATGTTGGTCAGTAAAGGATATCAATTTAAAAAAGTAGGACTTTGAAAACTAAAGTCAAGCTGTAGGAAGCATAAAGAGGGCACAGTGTGTGAGGTGGGGTTGTAGGAAAAGAAAAGCTAGAGGCAGAGAGGCAGCACTTAGCTAGAAAGGCACGAGTGGGAGAAGAGAGAAGGAAGCACAGGAGGCAGTAAGCAAAGCTATTCAGCGAGGAGGGTGCTGTGATCACAGAAAGGCCTGGTTTAACCCCAGTGAATGAATGCTCCACCCAGGGCCCCTGGCTTTCAGGACTCAGTTCCTCAGCACATCTACCTTCTCAGATGAGCACAGGAAAGGGGCTCTTCCCTTTGAACATGAACTCTTTGAAACTGTTCTGTGCTACTAAAGATTGCTTTTCAGAGCAATCTCTTAAAACTGGGCACCTGCCAAGTGTAAATGGAGCTCAGACCTTAAAAAGCGCCAGGTTACTGTAGAGGTTGTGCCCGTGTTGTCCGTGCTGTGTTTAATGTACCCTGAGAGCCGTTCTAGCTCTGAGGATGAGATGGCACAAAATCAATACAGGGTCCGGCCTGCCTTCAAAGCTATGTACCATGTGGGGAAAAATAAAGTTTGGGACTCAAAATGTCCTCATTACCCCGCATTGGGTTGCTAGGCAGTTTCCATAATTATGACTGAAACCCTTGTTTTACTTGGAAAGTAAGCAGTGAAGGACAGTGAAGATCTTTGAGGGATCCTAACTCAGTTTGTATCCAATGGCAAGTTCTGGGTATTTTTGGCTTCTAGTAAAATAAATCAGCCACATGATCCTCTGTAGTTGTCTCAGTGGCTATTTTCACTTCCAAAGTGGATTATTCAGAATATCTAAGGAAGAGGTCAGGTAAAAATCATGGAGTGGTATGCTATTCTTGATTTGCCCCTTGCTTATTTTTCTCTTTATTTTCACCTTCAAGGTAGGCCTGCTGATCTTTGGGGCTTAGAAGTGAGAAATCCTCCCTCTATACTCATCTCCCAAGAGTGTTGGCTGGAGCTTGGCTTATACCTGTTTGTAATGGAGAACAGCTGAGCTGTCACTGCTAACCCCTCAGCTGACAGGGAATGAAAATTTAAAGATAATTCTAAAAACAGCAAAAGAAGTTGAAGAAGATTCTCAGTGGCAACAGCTATTTCTTTGGGAGAAATGAAGGGACCACTCCCTTATCAGGGGCTGTAAAATACGTGCTAAGACCCGTATTTTCACAATTCATTCTGCAAGATACACAAGTTACGTAGTGGGAAAGGTGGAGGCCACCCATCTTCCAGTGTCCCGGGGAAATGGCCAACGTTTTCGTTCTCTTCTCAAATTTGGGCAATCTCAGAATAACTCAGCTTTATGAAGTGATTATCATTTGTAAGTTAGTCAAGTAAACTATTCCCCATGGAGAATAAAAGAATGTGGATTTAAGGTGCAGAGTAAGGAACTTTTATCGTACAGAGAATCATCTAACGGTGAATGTTGTCCATTCATTTAATGGTGAATGTTGTCCTACCCTATGGGGAATTAATAAAGGAGCTAGGGAATCTCTGGAGGGGTCTTTACCCAAGCATCCGAGATAAAGAAAAAGCTGTCCTAATATTAGTTTCCTAAATGTCAAAGATATATACCAGAATTGGCAAACTATGGCCCGTGGGCCAGCTACATTTTTCTCTTCTGTATATAAAGTTATACTGGAATACACTCAGGCCCATTATTTACATATTGTCCATAGCTGCTTTTCTGCTGTGACAGCAGAGCTGAGTGGTTGTGGCAGAGAATTATGGCCCATAAGACAAATATATATTAAGAGTATGGTCCTCTGGTAATACTTGTAATAATAACTTTCACTGTATAATACTTTACGGGTTTCTAAGAACTTTGATATATATTCTTTCATTTGGCCTTCATACCAACTCGGTGAGATAGGCAAAGAAAATATCATTCCTGTTTTATAGCTAAGGAACCTAAGCCCCACAGAGACTTCTCCAACAACATCTGGCTACTAACTGGTGAAGAACCAGGATATTTAGAGAAGACCTTTGGAACCCTAAAAACTGAACAGATAATGGTACATCATGACAAATGGAACTATTGACTTCAAGTCGTCACCCCTTCCTACATCTCCACCTCTCCTCACATAACTAGAATTTGTCTCTCAAAAGGTGAAGTGTTCTTTTCTATCACTTGAGTTTGGGCTTGGCCCTTTGACTTGCTTTGTCCATTGAGATATTAGTAGACAAGATTTCTAGCAGGGACTTGAAATGTGTTTGTACATCACATCGGGCTCTCTCTTGGACTTTCGTCAATGCCAAGAGAATGTGCCAATGCTAGCCCGATGGTCCAAGGAAGAGGAGACAAGTGTATAGAGCCACCTGCTCATCTCTCAATCCTCCTCTAAGAAGCTGAGTGCTCCAGCCATCCCAGCTTGCTGAAGAGCTTCCGAGCTGAGTTCAGCCTAGACCAGACAATGCTGTACTCACCTATAGATCATGGAGGTTTCATGTCACTGAGTTTTGGAATGCTTTGTTAAACAGTATTTTTGTAGCATGGGTAACTGGTGCAGAGCGCACTGAACCGTTGCACAAATGTAAGAAACTCTATTCTAGTTTCTGTAAAGCAGGTGCACTGTGCACTGATTACCAACTGTCTCAGTCCAGTGAGACAGAACACTCAAATGCAATAAGTTACATGAAGCAGATATATCACTTACAGGAAAGCAGCAAAGGACAACAGAAGCCTAGGATGCACTGGGAGCCAGTCCCCCAAGTCTCAGAAATCTGCCTGGGATGGACAGTGTCCCAGTTCTGCATGCCCCGCTTGTACAATGGACGAGCAACTCTCCAAAGGTAGTCTGCCCTGGATTATGTCCCTTAGGGTCACATCACACATTGGCTTAGTCATTGAAGACATCTGTCCTGGGGAGTACTGGACCAGAGATCAGGCTTTTGCAGCCAGTCTCCCCCCCACTTGGCTAAAGATACTGCATCTCTAGCACGTACATTCTACAGTTATTCTTGAAAACTAAAAGCAAGAAAGGGGTAAGAAAGTTTGGTCTAAGGCCACTCAGAGAATTCTCCTACAGTTTCCCATGGTGATTATAACATTCTTAAAATAACAAATATTATATTCTGTCAAAAACATTGTTGTTGGTGTTTCTCCATTTTGCTGGGTACCCTGTTGCTTCCTAAAGTCTGACAGTTGGGTCACATAGTACTGCTTCATTGTCCTCTCTGTTAGCTTGAATGAGAGATTTATCAGCTCTGATTACACTGTCATGAGAAAAACTTCTAAGGAACCCACAAGACCCCCAAATCAGCAATTCTCTGATTAAGAGCCTGCTATTATCTAAACCTGAGGTGGAGAGACTCCTTGGATACCACCCCTTCTGGATTAGGCATAATGTTCCTTTTATTTCTAAATCTCAATGAAACCTAGTGGACCAGGGGATGCACAAATTCACCAATTTACAAATATACTCATTTCCTCAACTTTCTTTTCCTTTCCTTCCCTATCCTTCATGCTTTTCTATTCTTGTTTACTTTCTAATCCCAGAGCTTGGAACCCTCCAGGGCTTGGGAGAAGGGTTTTCTTGGCATGGAGTCAATTCAGACAGTAAGTGCAGGATCTTGGAGAGTAATCAGCAAGGACTAGGGGCCTTTGAAAAGCCAAAGAAAAAACCGCCCACCCCTCCCTCTCCCACAACCCCCTCTTTCCTCTCCTGGGATCCTGTAAAGGCCCGACTCATTCATCAACATGTCTTTCTCTCTTTAAAAAATAAATCAACAACACAGGAGAGGGCTTTAGAAAGCCTTTGTAAAAACTACTTAAAGAAACAGGCTCTTTTTATTCCAGTCCATGCTCTTAAAACCAAGAACCCATCTACCCACTTAATTATCTAGATAATTGAAGTCCAAACCACATTTTGACCTGATATATTCAAATGATTTTAGGTCAGAGTATTTGGGAATGAAGGAGTCTTAGATAATTCATGTGGTATATATAGCATCTTTAGACTCACTATATTTAAAAGAAAAGAGCACATTTACATAAACAGGAAAAGAAACATTAAAAAATATCTCCCTATCTTTGAAGGGAAAACATTAAGTTGCTGGTGCTGTCTCCAAGACTCAATTGTGGAAACTCGTCTGGTTTCAGTTATCTAAGGTGGGAGGGTGACTGTGTTCCTCTCAAAAGAAGTGAAGAGGTTAAGGAGAGAAAGTCTTCTCTCTGCGGATAGTGGGTCTAAGAGAGCTCAGAAGACTTGGGCAAGTGAGTCCCATCAGTCCTGGCACTGACCCATTTCTTATCTGCTGGCCTGGATATCAGCCACAGGATTTAGCATCAGGACAACCATCATCAGATACACCTGATCTCTCATTTTCTGCTTCCTTCCAAAGTGGAGGTCATGCAGGCTTTTTTCACTTGTCCTTATATTTATCCTCACTGACTCCTCTTAAAATGTAAACTCTGAAGCCATGTGCTCTCTGGAATCAGAGATTTCCTGGACTCTGATGGCTTAGAACCACCCCTCTAGGTTGTGTTTCTGCTGCTGCCATTGTCTCTGCTGTCAAGGTGTAGTGGGTCCCCACTTTAGAATGAGGAGACTTTGCTGGGCATACTGTGAGGGGCTGCATGAGGCTTAATAAGTGCTGTGTGTGGTCACCCAAACTCCTGCTGCTGAGGACAGCTATAGAAAGGTGCGGTTTGAAAGACTTCCCCAGACTCAGCGCCTGTGGCTCAAGTGGCTAAGGTGCCAGCCACATACACCTAAGGTGGCGGGTTTGAATCCAGCCCGGGCCCACCGAACAACAATGACTCCTGCAACCAAAAAATGGCCAGGCGTTGTGGTGGGCGTCTGTAGTCCCAGCTACTGGGGAGGCTGAGGCAGGAGACTTGCTTGAGCCCAGGAGTTAGAGGTTGCTGTGAGCTGTGATGCCACAGCACTCTACCCAAAGGATAGCTTGAGGCTCTATCTCAAAAAAAAAAAATTTATATTCTACATCTAGTAAATTTCACATGTACCCTTGTAAGATGCACCATAGGTGTAGTCCCATCAATTACTCTCCCTTCACCCAACCTCCCCCCACCCTCCCCTCCCTCTCCCCTTCCCCCTTCTTCTTGGGCTATAATTGGGTTATAGCTTTCATAAGAAAGCTATAAATTGGTTTCATATAGTAAGACTGAGTACATTGGATACTTTTTCTTTCATTCTTGAGATACTTTGCTAAGAAGAATATGTTCTAGCTCCATCCATGTAAACATGTAAGAGGTAAAGTCTCCATCTTTCTTTAAGGCTGTGTAATATTCCATGGTGTACATATACCACAATTTATTGATCCATTCATGGGTCAGTGGGGACTGGGGCTTCTTCCATGACTTAGCAATTATGAATTGGGCTGCAATAATCTTTCCCTATCTTGAGATACCAAAGATGATAGTTTACTAGGCATTTAAAGCCTTTCCTTTTTATAGATAGTCTTCAACCCACCTGGAAATTATTATATAATGATGCAATATAGGAATTCAGTATTCCATTTTTACCACAAAAAATGCCAGACGTACATAAAGTAGCAAGAATAGTACAATGAGTGCAATGCTCAGTTTCAATAATAAAAATATTTTAGAAAATTAAAGTAGTAATAAATGCCAGGCGCAGTGGCTCACACCTGAAATTCTAGCAGTCTGGGAGGCCCACCCAAGTGGATTGCTTGAGCTAAGGAGTTCCAGCCCAGCCTGAGCAAGAGTATAAAAATAGCCAGGTGTTGTGGCAGGTGACTGTAGTCCCAGCTACTTAAGAGGCTAAGGCAAGAGGATTGTTTGAGCCCAAGAGTTTGAGGTTGCTGTGAGGTATGACACCATGGCACTCTGCCTAGGGCAACATAGCAAGACTCTGTCTCAAAAACTAAACTAAACTAAAACTAAACTAAAATAAAATAGTAAAGTAAAGTAAAATAGTAATAATCACCTATTATCTTACACAGTTTTTGTGAGTCAGTGTTTCAGGAGAGACTTAGATCTGGGAGTTCTCACCCAGGGTCACTTGTGAGGCTGTAGTCAATTTGTTGGCCTGGGCTGTGGTTATCAGTAGCCTTAACTGGGGCTAAGGGATTTGGTCCAAGGTAGTTCACACTTACGGATGATAAGTTGTTGATAGGAGGCACCACTTTCTTGCCATGTTGACCTCTCTGGAGTGTACTTCCCCTAGAGCAAATGATTCAAAGCAGAGCAAAATGAAAGTTGTAAAGCCTCCTAGGACTTAGTCTTGGGAAACATACAAGATTACTTCCACCACACTGTATTTGTTAGAAGTGAGTCACTAGGCTCGGCGCCTATAGCTCAACCAGCTAAGGCGCCAGCCACGTACACCTAAGGTGGCGGGTTCGAATCCCCAGCCTGGACCCGCCAAACAACAATGACGGCTGCATCCAAAAAATGGCTGGGCGTTGTGGCGGGTGCCTGTGGTCCCAGCTACTTGGGAGGCAGAGGCAAGAGACTCGCTTGAGCCCAGGAGTTGGAGGTTGCTGTGAGCTGTAATGCCACGGCACTCTACCCAGGGGGACAGCTTGAGGCTCTGTCT
>CAUYTI010105943.1:0-14330 GCA_963575145.1 Galago senegalensis | reverse complement strand
GTGGTATATTTCTTCACTTTCTTAATCTTTAATTTCTCTCAGTGATGTTTCATAATTTAGAAATAGTGTGTAGACTCAGAAGCCAAACTGCCTAGTTTGTATATTGGCTTATCTTTTATATGCTGTTTAAAAAAGAAATGTAAAATATAAGAGTACAGATAAGTTTAAAGTTCAAAGAGAGAAAACTATGAAGTTGATCATAATTGTTGTGGCTATACTAATCAGACAAAGTAGACCTAATACAAAGTACTCATGTTATTGTGGAAAAAAATCATGGAGTCAGTTTATCAAAAAGAAAATTTTACATGTGTAAATACCTAATAACATAAGGTTAGGAAAAAGAAGTAAAAATAGACAGATAGAAAGAAATAGGTAAACCCACAATGGAAAAAACTAGAAGAATATAGAAATTTGAATAAAATTGCTAGCCAATTAGACCTAAATGACCTTTATAAATGCCCATGCCTTATGACTACTACATACAAAATATACATTATTTTTAATGCAAATGGAAGATTCAACAAAATAGAACATAAAGAAACTCTGACATATCAAAGACCTAAAATAAGGAAGCATTCTTTCACCAAATGAAATTAAATTGGAAATCAATAAGAAAAAGGAATAACAGAAATTAGGTAAACACTCTGATTAACTTGTACTTTTTTTTTAAACCCAGGAAAGTTAAATATTTTGAATTTAATTATAATGAAAATAAAAACTTAAGAAATGTAAGAATTACTAGTAAAAATTGTATAGAAAAATGAAAAATTTAAGATGATAATCCTAACCTTCAGGAGCCAAAGATGAGAAAAAGAGCAATTAAACCAAAAATGAGTCTAAGGAAATAATAAGAGCATTAATCCATGAAAGGAAAACAAATCAAAAAATGCACAAAGACAAAAATTGGTTCTTTGAAGAATTAATAAAATAGATAATATCATAGACTAATCTAGAAAGAAGGAATATTGTATTAAAAAATTAGGAACAAAAGAGGTTATTGCAGAACCTAAAGAAATTAAAGTAATGAGATGTTATCAACAATTTTGCCACAAATTTGACACTTCTAGAAGAAATGGACAAATTGCTTAGAATAAAACTCTTGGAAATGGACACAAGAACTAGAAAACCCAAAGAGCATAGTGTAATATGCTGTAATAGTACAGAATTGAATTCAAAATTAAACCTCCCAAAAAGAACCATTTAAGAAAGAATTAATATTACACAAACTCTTTCACAATATAAAGAGTGGATATGATTCATTCATTTTATGAGGAACATAACCCTGATACCAAAACCTGATTCCCTTATAAATATTATAGACCAATAGCTCTCACAATAGGTAAGCAACAAATAAATGGTAGCAAATCGATCCAGCAATATAGTAGGACAATACAGGACACTTCTGTTTCTGTCCAAGATGGTGTAACAGAGACTGGATTTACCCTACTACCTTATGTTGAATAAAATATGAACAAACAGATTTTTTTTTTTTTTTTTTTGAGATACTCTCACTATGTCACCCTTGGTAGAGTGCCATGGTATCACAGCTCACAGTAACCTCAAACTCTTGGGCTTAAGTGATTCTCTTGCCTCAGCCTCCCAAGTAGCTGGGACTACAGGTGCTATTTTTTTGGTTGCAGTTGTCATTGTTGTTTAGCAGAGCTTGACTTGAACCTGCCAGCCTCCATGAATGTGGCTGGTGCCCTACTCACTGAGCTATGGGCACCGAGCCAACTAACAGAATTTGTGAACAAAAAGTATGAAACAATGTTCAGACTTTGGATGATGGGCAGTATACAGATAAGACAGTGATGCTAAGAAAGGGAAATGATCTGGGATCCCTACAATTGCTGCAGCTTCCTGCGTGGAGGAAGTTTCTAGTTGTAGCACAGGGGCAGGAGCTCCAGGCTACACCCAGCAGCAACCCTGAGTTAAACAGGCACATTTGGGAATTTGGGCGAGATAAGGGGCAGCTAGAGTACATGGGACAGATGGTAGGACTGCAAAAGGGAAAGTTTGAGGTCTTTTTTTTTTTTTAATCCTTTCAAACTCTCACAAGAGCTCTGATCAATGCATATGTGTGAGGAAAAACCCCCATTTCTGGAGCTCACATAAGGCTGTAAATATTTGATGTTTCCAACAGCCACAGTGGGGAGAGATACAGAGCATTGGGAAGCATAGTCAAGAAGGGTAATGCCAAGCTAGGCTTTAAACTGTTGCTCTCTTCCTGCTTAAAAAAAATCTTAAAAACAAGGCCAGAAAGTATTAAACTACATCCTAAAAAAAAAAAAAATCAAAAACATCTGAAGAGATACAGAAAAATATCAAGACCCAACAATGTAAAATTCAGAGTTTATCTAATGAAAGTTGGCAGGCAAAGAACCAGGAAAATATTACACATATTTAAAAGAAGCCAACTCAGACTTGACACAAACTTTAGAAGTAGTAAACAAGACATTAAAACAGTTAGCATAACTGTAGGCTATATTTTCTTATGTAGATGAGGAAATTTTAGATGTACATTTTAGATGAGGAAATCATGAGCTTGATGGAGATGGAAGATATTAAAAAGCCTAAAGAAACATTCAGAGATAAAAGTTGCCTGTCTAAGATAAAAAGTACATTGGATAGGATAAACACGAACTTGACCTGAAAAGGAAAAGACTAGTAAACTTGAAGGCCTGGTGATGGAAAACTATTCATACTGAAACGAGAAATAATAAAAACTGAACAGAATATGAGTTGAACTGTAGGACATCTGCAATTGGCACTGAGTTAATGTATAATTGGAGTCTCAGAAGAAAGAATATATGTGTTTTAAGAACTAATAACCAATTTTTTTGCATACTTCAAACAACTCTTAGCTCCAAGAGAATTAACTAACTCCAAACATGGGAAACATGAAGGAAATTATACCAGCACACCATAATAAAATGCTCTAGCATGCAAATAAAGAAATTATTAAATGCAGCTGAATGAGGTTGGTTTCAATGAAAGAAGACACTTAAGTGCAGTTGGTTTTTATTTAACAACATTGTTCTATGTTTCAATCCTTAGAGCAAATGTTTAAAAAATTATACTTGAATACTCGATAATTTGAATTATATCATAGAGAATCACAGATGATTAAATCATATACCTTATATGCCTTTTAGTTATTCCAATCTGGGAAGACCCTAAGAGATCTTCCATGACATGGTATGTATGTTTCCATGTCTGTTTCTAAGCACTTGGGAGACAATAATTAAACTTGTTGAAGACTCTTTCCTGAGGCCGTGTTAAAATCCTACTCAGCAAAGCAGTCTAGGTAGCCACTACCTTCATCTTCCTGTTAGCTTATGGGATAAAATCCATTTGTCCTTTTGCCCCAATTTTAGGGTCTATAGTTTTATCAAAATACACCCTCTTTTGTTTGTGGGAGCTAATGGAATTGTGGACTTATTTGCTCAACAATCATATAATAATTATTTTCTACATGCTGGGCTCATATAAACATTTGGGGAGAGAAATGGGCAGAATTCATTGCCAGCTTCCAAGCGTCGCATTCATCCAATGCGGCTGTGTACAATCTGAGGGCTGGCTTGCTGATGGACTCCTGTGTTCTTATGGACACTGCAGTGATGATGTAATTTACTCATATAAATGTTGGTACGGGCTAACTAGAAAGTGCTGGTTACTAGGCACAGCAAACCACTTTTCATCATTTCTTAGTGAAAGGGACTATACTTTTCCTTTATGGACAGTTTAAATCCCATATTTGTAAAGTGTATTGAGTGAAACCAAACTGATGATAAACTATTTACTATCCTGCTACTTTTCCTCCCTGACCACCCCTTCACTTCCTACCTCCTCTGAACAATAGGTGCACACTTCAGGTGTCTGTGTCTTCTCCTTGCCTGCTTTCTCTTTTCATAAAATAGGGAAATTGTGATTATGCCTATTTTACAAGATAGCTGTGTGTAGGAAAGTAACTTGTTTAATAAACTCATCTTTACAACATTATTACTTGTAAGATTTGCTTTGACTTCCCTCCATTTACACTTGGCTTCTACTTCCCATGACAAGTGGACCCTTTCAAAGCATAGGACGCACTGCAGTTGAATGTGTGATTTAAAACATCATGATTGGGTGGCAAGTATGCTAAAATCCCTGACTTCACCACTATACAATTCGTCCTTGTGTCAAAAAACCCACTTGTACTCCCTAAATCTATTGAAATTTAAAAAAAAAGTTAGAGCCCATGAACACAGTCATGTTGTATTATCTTAAATCTGGGTGAGAGATTATTGGCAAAATAACTCCCATAGCCTGAATTTGGTAATTAATTTCATCAGCTATAAAAAAATGTTAGAATTATTCGGTACTTGGTGTCAACAAAAATGAAGCAATTGTTAATAAATGGAGGGAGGATATCAACCATGTTGCCAAGGGAGGCCCAGCTGTGTGTGCACCGGCGGCCTTGGCAAGGAGCTTGTGCGATGGTTTGGGATGGCGTGCCATTTGTCCTTAGTGTTTCCACAGCTGGCAGCTTTGCTTTGCTGACAGGCAGTAATCTAATGTGGTATCCTATTTATTCCATTTTTCTCTTCTCAGTACAACCCCAGCTTCCTTTTGGTTCAGCATTTTGGCATTTGTAATCAGAATATCACATTCCATTTTGTTGACTTTTTTGGTCTTGGCATAATCAAGATTGTGAATGTGCACAGTTTGACTATTGTGCATTTGTCTCTCTGATCATTATCTCACTCGACAAGCCTGAACCCCCAGTGGTCCATAGACAGCATCAGACTCCTGAATAGACGTCAGGACAACTGATACTTCAGCTGGTTGCCTGGATGCATGGCAGCATTCACAAGCACCATGAGCTCATTTGGAAGGGGTGGTATATGCCAAACTTCCCAGTGTGTTCTTGGCATCCAGACTTCATCCAAGTCCTGAGAAGGGAAAAATGGTTTGAAGAAATGCCCACTGGGCTCTTCTCATTAAAAAGCTTCTCCTCTGACATACTTTTTGTTTAATCCTTTTTGTTTTGTTCCTTTCTAGAGAGTATGCTGTATAAAGGCAGTGATTCTGCCCCTTTCGTTCATTGCTGTATCCCTAGTCCCTGTAAGACATTAATATTTGTTGAGTGAGTGAATTCCTTCGGTAAAATTTAAATGTGAGCATTGTTAGCACTTACACATATCAACTAACTCAAAAGACTGGTTCCTTATCATGGTGAGCATATGTTATAACTGGAGAGAGACAACGGTGAGTACAAAATGATTACAGATTGGGATTATAGATTGATTACCTGCTATACTGCTATAAAGGGCTATATGATTAAAGATGAAAGATTAACTAGAGGGGATGGACAAAATCACTCAGGAGATCTAATCACAAGAAAAAAATAGAGTCGGGCATTCCAGAAAATACAAGGGGCTTGATATGTTGGAAGAATAGAAAGGATTGTGTGGCTGGAATGCAGTGAATGAATAGGACAAAGAGATGAGGTTGGAGAAGTAGAGAGGAACCACTTTATGAGACTCTAGACCATGGTAAGATAAAATGCAACAGCAAACCACTGGAAGATGTTAAGCAGCAAGAAAGTATCACCTGATTAATAGCTTTAAAACATCCATTTAAAAGCTGCCTAGCAGTTGTAATGGAATGTTCTGGAGTGGAAGCAGTGGAATCGGAATTTCAGAAGTCTGTGGGACAAAGTAACTTGACTAAGGTAGTGGCATTGGAGGTGGAGAGAAATCGATTTGAAATACAGTGGAGGGAAGTCCTGAGTCAAGGTGGTGTTGATGAATTCATCATATGGAAAAGGGTGAATAAAAGTTGAATAAAGAATGATTTCTAAGTTTCTGTAAACACCCTTGGGTAAATGGTAGGACCATTCAATGGCTAAATGGTAGTAAGATTTACTGAGATGGGGATGATGTGAGGAGGTTATATTAGTCTGAGAAGCAGAGACTTATTTTATAAAGAATTGGCTCACATAACCATGGAGGCTGAGACGTCTTAAGGTCTTGCAATCTGGGGGCCCAGGAGAACCAAATGAGGGCATGAGAAGGCATGAGAATTCCATGACTGAGGGCAAGAGAAGATTTAGGTTCATCTCAGCAGTCAGGCAGGAGGAGTTCCCTTTTACTTAAAGTCTTCAGTTGACTGGCTAGGCCCACTCACATTATATGATGGCCATATATTTGCCTTACTCAATCTACTGATTCAAAAATTAATATCCCAAACACCCTCACTAGCCATTCCTAGGATAATGTTGCAGCAAATGTGTGGGTATCCTGTGCCCAGTCAAGTGACACATAAAATAACTATTATGGAGGGACAGATTGCATGAGAAGATCACTAACTATTCTGAGTGTAACTCAGTTGGAGGTATTGATGATCCACAAATGTGGAGTGGTTAAATCGTATGTCTGATCTATATCAAGAGATCAAAGGAGAAATAGGATCTGGAAACATAAATTTGAGGGCATGGCAGACTTGGCTAGTTTGCCTACCCCAATAGCATTCTCCCCTTATGCCTTATGGATGTAATTCTGATTGTTTTGGTAGTATAATTCGTACAGCTGTAAAATCTGCATTTCCTAAACTTTGTACATTGTCACATGACACAGTTCCAGTGAAATGTGGGTAGCAGTTCCTGTGAGGTGCTTCTGAGAAAACTACTTAACTTTTTTCCCTTAATTAAAACAATGCAGATAATTTATGATAATTGTGTAAAAATAGTTGTGAAAAAAAGATGAATAAAATGATAAAAGAAGCCTGGCTGCAAATAGGAGAAAACCTAATTAAAAACAAAACAAAACAACAGTTTAAGTTTGTGTTCAGCCTGGACAACATAGCAAGATTCCACCTTCCTCTTTCTCTAAGAAAACCTCAAACATTTTTAGTAATACACAACTGGAAGTCCAGAGGAAGCACAGACTCCCAAGATGAGTTGTTGCATGGAATCAACAAGGATATCAAGGACTGATGTTCTTCCCTGACTTTTGCCCAGTCATCTTCTGAGTTGGATTTATCTCATTGCCTTCCTGTTCATGTCTAAGTGCAGAGAAAGAACCTTTTTGCCAAATATTAAATATAAACACTACCTTCTTGACTATGGAAACAATTTAGGGTGAACCCTCCTGCTTGAAAGTATTATTGGCATAGGAAGAATATCCTTAATGACTAGGACAGGTCAGGAACTATTTCTAAAATGGGAGTCAATATTCCAACTCCATTGCTATTATAAACAGGGAAAGAAGTTTGGGATGGATATTGAGGACTTAACCAAGTATTAAATAGTTTACCCCTTTAACAACTCAACATCCTAACTTAGCACCTTCCCAAGTAAATATACACCAGTGGTTCTCAACCTTCCGAATGCCATGGCCCTAATGTCACGACCCACAGGTTGAGAACTGCTGGTATACCATCAGTCTTCCCCAAAGTGGGGTGGCTCAGAATCTCCACTGCTAAGTTTCCAGGTCTATGATTGAGCTGCTATTACCTCTTGTTTTGATGTAGCCTCTCACTGTATTAAGGCTAAAATACAATTATCTTTCCTCAATGTATTTAAAATAATGGAGACACAACAGGCTAAGTAAAACAAAAGTTCTGTTTTGAAAAGGGCGGTGGCACACATGGGTCCCTGGGCCATAGCATGAACCCATAGCCTGCGGCTGGAAATAATGGGACTCATTGACCTGGTACTATAGTGATTTGTGTTCCCTATGGCAGCATCTAGTTCTGTTATTTTCTGGAATAAACTCCCTGGTCATTACTACATCACCTCATGTCTTCCCTGGAGAGATTACGCGTATCTATTTCTTTTCATATGAGATGCACAAGAGGTAGGATTTCCTTTCAGGGCTAAAGATTCAGGAGTCCACTATCTGTAAATGTGTGTCCAAGGGGTTTAAATTTAAAGTAATCTCTCTTGGTTATAAAGCTTGAGATTTATTTAATTTATAATTTCCTTTACATTTCAGTAGGCTTTGGTCTATGTGTATTTGTAATTTTCATTGTGTAGGTAACCATACTGGGAGATATTAGTGTGGTCATGGTTGATGAGTTTGCACTTTTGGTCTCCGAAGGACCAACCCTGTGTCACAGAATTTTAGTTTCATGGCTTCCGTCTATATTTGGCCTATCCCTGGAAAAGATTTAAAGCAAAAGCTTCGGGTTGATGGCCGTCAATACTCTGTACCTGTTTTCAGGCTGAGAATACTTAATAGGATTTTTTTGATTCTCTTTTTTTTTATGCCTCAGTCTTATGTTCTTCCCAGCCACCTAACTCCCAAGCATACCAGCATTAATATTTACAAAGGTTTTAGCCCATGAACACTCAGTTTTGGATTATGGAAAGGACCACTGTTAATTAAGCTATTTTTTCTCCCTTCTGTGGACCACTTTCAGCCCATTTGTCTCTCTCCTACAGGACTCTATTGATGGCCTTAAGAAGTGTTACACTCTAAATACTTACCAAGTCCCTAATTGCGCTAGCCTCAGTAGGCACATTGAGGAGGTCATAGTTTAACCAACACTGTCAGTGTGGCACAACACGATTGCCAGTTTACCAGTAAGAAAAAGTAGAGGAAACTGTAGGGTCTTCTCTTTTCTGTATCCTTCATCTTCTTACTGAAGCAGTTTATTTTCTGTAGTGTCTTCTTCCCTGGTTTCAAAATCTATGTTAGTTAAAATGCACCCAGCTGCAAATACCAGAAATTTTGCAGTGGGTACACAAGCCACAGGGCTTCAATCAGGGCTAAGTGTGTCTGCCTCAGGCTGGGCTAATCAGGGTTAGAATCTATCTCCTTGGCCACAGTGATTCAGGGTTAGATATGGAGCCAAGACAGTCTAGTCGAAGATAATCATGGGAGATTATGGTCCTGGAGCTGTCAGGGGCCATGATGTGAAGCCAGAAAAGAAGCCAACTCAGTGGACTAGAGCCAGGAGCTGAGAGAACCAAGTTCTGATGACATCACTGGGCCTCTGAATCCAATCCTGTGTGAAGCCAACATTACTTCTGGCCTTCTCAATTAAGTAAATCGATAATTTTTTTTCTTAAATTTGTTTTATAACTGGTGTTTCTGTCCACAGTGTATGTAGGCTTCTGGGTTGATTTTAGTAATTGGATTATGAAAAGTTACTCGAACTCATCTAAATAATCTTAGGGATGAAAGGGTCATTTAAGATTATTTAATCCAATTGCTTCATTTTTGTGATGTGAACTCATACAGCTATTTAGCTTCAAAGTCGGAGTGGATAATTCTCTCTTCTTGTTACTTCTAGCAGCCTACACTACTTGATGCTGTTTAGAAATGTACAAGCATAGTGCTGGGCACTACATCTTCCTAAAATGTTTAATATCTCAGAAAAATGAATCCTGTATCAGTAGTATATATTCCATAACCTTTTGAGCTGGTAGGATTTACTTGTGTCCGGTAGTATGTCTCACTTTGGTTACTTCCACAGTCTTCTTTTGTTCACACTAAGTATATACAAGAGAAAAGTTTGTGTTAAGAGAAGTCTTTTTTTTCCCCCTAACTTTGTGCTTTGAAAAAAAATTGTAGACTTACAGAAGAGTTGCAAAGATCAGAGTTCTCATTTGCCCTTTACCCTAATTTACCTTAATGTCAATATCATGTATAGTCACAGTAAAAGGATCAAAACCAATAAAATATTAGTACAATATATAAGATTAAACTATGGAATTTCTTCAAATTTTAAGTTTATTTTCCTTTGGGTAGAAATACAAATTAAAACCACAGTAAAATACCACCTTATGCCTATCAGAATGACTATTACTAAAAAAGCAAAAAAAAAAGAAAAACCCAATAGATGTTGGCATGGATGTACTGAAAGGGAATGCTTATATACTACTGGTGGGATTGTAAACTAGTATGGAGATTTCTCAAAGAACTAAAAGTATAGCTACTTTTTGATCTGGAGGTCCCACTCACTACTGTGTATCTACTGAAATGAAGTCATATCAAAAATACTCCTGTATCTGAATATTTATCACAGTACAATTTATAGTTGTAAAAATCAGGAATTGATTTAATGAATTGATGAGTGAATAAAGAAAATGTGGCTTAGGTATGCCATGGAGTACTATTACTAAGCCATATAAAACGATGAAGCCTTTTGTGTCAACTTGGATGGAACTGGAGACCATATTCTAAGTGTAGTATTTCAGGAATGGAAAAATAAACTAAATATGTTCTCACTAATTAAGTGGAAGCTATCTATTGGAAACTAAATGTGTGTGGGGAGGAATTGATTGATAAAAAAATGTAGCTATTGGGTACAAGTTACGCTATTCTGGTTACGGGTACACTAAAAACCCTGACATTAGTATTATACAATTCATCTGTGCAACAAACACATGTACCCTGTTAATATTTTGAAATAATAAAATGGAAGCAAATAGTTACAAAAATTTAAGAATCTAACAATGTGTAGGACCTCACAGCTCTCCTTTCTCCAGGTGGGTAAATCATTAATTATTTAAAAGATGAATACAATCATTGTTTAGGTTACCAGAATCAGTTATATGTTCACCAAAAAAAGTTAGCTTAATTAAAAAAAAAAAAAAAGAATTTTACATCAGTATAGCTGATTGCCCTTAATATCTTAAATATTTAAAAAATGTGTTGAGACACACTTCCCCTTTCAAAGACATTTTACTTTTTATTTATAGCTACACAATACGTAACTTCTGATTGGAAGGTTTAATGTACTATCATACTATAATGAAAAAAAAAAGCTACTTACTTTCCCAGAGTGTCCCCAAGTGTGTTCCCTTGGCAATTTAGTGCTTTGCTTTCAAATCTGCCTAAATTAACATCACTTTATTTGACAGTAATGGAAAGTAATTTTCTATAGTTATGAGATTCAAGGGGTGTGATATCTCACTGGGAAAGATGAATCGTGTATGAGTATTCAAATACTAAATTTTGAAATTAAGTTGATCCACACTGCACTACTACACTTAAAAAAAAAATATTGTTGGGGATTCATTGTGGGCACAAGAAACCAGATTTCACTGATTGTGTTTGTTAGGTAAAGTCCCTCCTATAATCGTGTTTTGCCCCCAAAAGGTATGGCGCACACCAAGACCCCACTACCCTCCCTCCATCCCTCTCTCTAACTACTACGCTTTCTTAGAAAGCCCACATATTAAAGCAGAAAACTGGTAACCTGATAAAGGGCCTCTTTACATTTATTTCACTACTTTATTCTACATTTAACATGAAATCTTATTTAAGAGAAAAGAGAAAAACAAAATTAACTAAATAGAGACTATGAGAGGAAAATGGTAGATGTTTATATGCCATACTTTCTTTAAACCTTAGGCTTATGAATTGCAAACAAGCATGCCTTATGTTTGTGTTTTATCCTTGTTTAATTTCATAAAGATGGCATGAATTAAAAATTCAATAAGGCTTATTAATGTATTACTATATTACTGTTAACCATAGTAATATATCTGGCACAGTTGCCATTTAAGCACTGTTTTGTAACGTGTTGACAATATTTTACTTTAGGGATAGTTGATATTGACATGGCAGTTATGTGGTCTGTATTTAGCACATAAGAC
This sequence comes from Galago senegalensis, assembly GCA_963575145.1. NCBI lineage: Eukaryota > Metazoa > Chordata > Mammalia > Primates > Galagidae > Galago > Galago senegalensis. The sequence goes on along the minus strand of CAUYTI010105943.1, from coordinate 2,737 downwards.
TTGCGACTAAAAAAAGTCAATTTATCAGAAATGTTATAGTTACCAAAATTGTGATGAATTCAAATAAAGTATTTTGTTAAGAGTATCCAAGATAGTTTTCTTAAGCTCGTGGAATTAAACACTGTGTAGATCTTTTTTCTTCCTCCTTGGCTCTTCCCTTTTCTCTCTTCTGGTCTTCATCCTAATCCCTCCTCAGAAAAATATTTAACATTAGGGGTGGCAAGAGAGAAAATAAACACACCAGGTCCTGGTTATCTTTCATTTCTAAAACAATGTTTATTTTCTTTCCAGGGTTAAATGCAAACTGTTTCTAAAAAACCCAGGAGCGCTAAGTTCTTACAACATAAATAGGATTTTCCCCACCCTTGTATCCTTTTCATGTCTCTTACCCTCTTTATCCCTTTCTTAGAAGAAAATATTTTAAACTTTTAAAACTATTTCTTTCTGACTTTACCTCCATACTTCTAAATAAAAGGCACATAATTCCATATCTTGATTCTTTTCCAACTGACTTCCATTGTAGATGGGGATTCTTGGTCAGTCGTCTCGTCTTCCTTATCCATTAGAATTTTATCTCTATTGAAAAATTGAATCCATAGTCATCCTTTTCAGTAGTGTGATATGTTTATTACTTCAGAATAATTTTGTTTTTAATAATTCAAAGTTTTGTTTATCCTGCAGTTGTTAATTGCCTCATTTTTTTCATTTGGTTTTTATTTTTATTTTTTAGCATTTGGTAAATGTTTCCCACACCAGTCTATAATTCTGTAACATGACCCTTTTAAATATATTTTACAGACTCGGGCATGTCACATTACCTATCATCTGTCTTGTCCTTTTTCTTAGAAACATCCTTATTTATTGAATTGGTCTCCTGGTATATGGTGAACTGGCCAAGCTTTTAAAACCCTTTGCAATCCCGTGTCAGACTCTTCCAACACCACGATTTCCCTTCCCCACTCCGCTGTCACAACACTTCCGACACATTTTTCACTTGTGTTCTACATAAGCCCTTGCTTGCTCAGGAACTGCATAAAATGAAAATACACATAACAGGAACAGTTGGGACTACAGTTTTGCCTTTTCCGGAATTCCATATAAGTGGAATCATCCGTATCAAGCCTTTGCATCTGACCAATAGGAGCTCTAGCCGTGTGATCGTCTGTAGTATTTATTCCCTTTCTACTGCTCAGTGATACTCATTTTATGAATGTGCCACCATTTTTAAAAATACATATTTAACTTTTACTCTCTATCTTGTATATTTTACTCTTAGTTTCTTTTAGTTCTTTTTTGTTTGTTCACCTTCATGAAAGATGGTTTCTTCAGTTTCTTCGTATATTTAGTGATACTTTGTTTTCCATGAAACCTAAACCTAGAAAGACAAAAATACCTTATAGTTCGTGTGTATGGTTGGGCGTGCTGACCTGTGAGGTGATGGGGAAGATAGCTGGCATTGTTTTTCTTAGGAATCTAAAGTGTCATTTCTGTAGATATTTGCTTTCATAGAATTGACTTTTTCTAGAAGGAATCTTTCAACATCTGATCTTATCAGACTCATTTCCTCTGTAGAATAATATTAAAAGAAATACTGACTGGGTATAGTGGCTCATGGCTATAATCCTAGCTCTCTGGGATGCCAAAGTGGGAGGAATGGTTGAGCTCAGCCGTTCAAGACCAGCCTGAACAAGGGGGAGATCCCATCTCTACTAAAAATAGAAAAATTAGCTAGGCATTGTGGCAGCTGTCTGTAGATCCAGCTACTTGGGAGACTGAGGTGGGGGATCACTTAAGCCAGGAGTTTGAGGTTGCTGTGAGCTATGATGCCACAGCACTCTACTCAGGGCAACAGAGTGAAACTCTGTTCATCCCTCCACCCCTCCAAAGATGTAGTATTAAAACTTCAGTAAAGATTTATACTGGCCCTGGAGGTCAGAAAGCCTAAGTGACTGGAGGGTTCTGTATAAATTACTGTTAAACATAAAATTCTTTGAACATACTTTATAAAATAACGTCTTTTAGTAAAGATTCTGAGTTATCCTTTAAAGACTTGAAAAGCAAATATTCTTCCAGATATAAAATCCTCAGAATGAGGAAAACAGTAAATTCATCAAGTAAGCAATGGTGAGATTAGGGGTATGTTTCTCATGGCATCATATATTAATAGCAAACTCAAAAGCATCTTCATATTTCTTATCTAAATTTTACTTAACCATAAGTACAGGGCAAACATTGTAGACAGGGCCGACCTCCATCCACGCTCTATAGTTCCTGGCTAGGGAGGAAGAGGATGCTGACTCTGCTCATGTGAGTGTAGGGTGGGGAAGGTGGACAGGGTTTTACCCCATAGGAGGCACAACACCCAGAGGAGAGGGACACTGCCACTCAGGATGATGGATGTGGCTCTGGTCCATGGCCTTTGCAATGCATGGAGAGAAGGGGAGGGGCAGAGTTTCTTTAGTGGTGTTGCCTTGTGTAGAGGAGATAGCATCAAAAGGGTTCTGCTGTGCAGGACTGCCTTCTCCCTATTCTCTAGCTATCAACAGTTTTGGGGCAGGGGGTTGGTTATGTACATCTTTTTATTTCTGGGTTTCAGGCTGCTTTAGTGTCAAGGCCAAGATATATAGGAGAAAAACCAAACCAAACCAGGGAACTCCCTACTAGTTGTTCCTAGAGGTACCTAGCCAGTCTGCCTGCTCTACTGTACCATCCTCTGTGACTTACCAATATACTTAGC
>CAUYTI010105936.1:0-10644 GCA_963575145.1 Galago senegalensis | reverse complement strand
TGTAGTCCCAGCTACTTGGGAGGCTGAGGCAGGAGACTCGCTTGAGCCCAGGAGTTGGAGGTTGCTGTGAGCATGATGCCATGGCACTCTACCCAGGGGGATAGCTTGAGGCTCCGTCTCAAAAAAAAAAAAAAAAAAAACTTCTATCTCCTCATCCAGAAAATGAGTATAAAACTAACATCCATCTCATAAGGTGAATTTAAGAGTTAAATGGAATTATAATACATGCAACTTAGCCTTATAGATGTTGGCGATTGATATATAAATATGGATATGTGAGGAGGTTTCTCCAGGGACAGTTTGGAAGAAGTAAAAAAGAGCTGAAGAGGCAACATCCTGCCTTAGGACCATATTCTTTTCTTTATTAGAATGGTGAGGAAAAAACAAATAGAATGGTAAGGGCTCAGATGTGCTTCAGTCGTCCTTTGGCCAGAAAAACTCTGGAAAGAGTCCAAGATGTATTAACATGTGTATTAGGGGAATGGTTTGAAAAATAGCTCCTCAATTGTACAAAGTAGGCCAGCAACCAGAGAGCCTTTCAAACCCCTTTTAAATCTGTGTCCCTGAAACTGTGGTATAAACTGAGATGACAGGATTTAGAACTCTTGAGTTACAAGAATCAGAGAGGATCAGACGTATTTAAACAAGGCCATCTCAGCATGCAAGCGATTTGCGATAAAGCAAATGAGTTTCTAATTTTCTTAATGGAATTTAGGAAAGGGGTCTTCTGAAAAGTTCATAGTGAGCAAGGGCTGAAAAAAAAGGAAATTGTGCAGTATTCAGTCATATTAATTTAAGATGCCAAATGGCACCATCACTTTCTTTTTCTTTCTTTCTTTTTTTTTTTTTTTTTTTGCTGGTGCCAGCAGTCACCTGAGAAAACAATTTTTTTTATTTCATTATTTTATGTACCACCTTTGTTTCGGTAATGGCAAAAAACAAACAAAAACCAACCAACAGGTCTATGACCATACATACCACCCTGCATGTGCCCAAACGCATCTGATCTCAGAAGCTAAGCAGGAATGGGAATATTGGGAATATTTGGGAATATCCAGAAATATTAGGGAATATTGGGTGCTGTAGGCTTTAAAAACAAGAACAAAAAGCAATCATGAAAATATCAGTGAGAGATTTCTTAAAGAGTTATCCATTATAGCTCGTGTTCTCAATAGAAATATTTCTTTAATAAAGTCCCAGTCGCCCCCTCTTTTATTGCATGAATTCTGTCATCAAGGAAACTTAAAGAAATGAATTCTTGTCTTTGGATACGGTTAAGGCCAATGTGTGCTTTCTGTAGGAGGCACAATTATGTGTACTTGAGTACATTTCCCAGATATTCAGTAGGTATGCGTGGTTCCACCAATAGATGCACGACATAGGAAAAGCACACCTGCAAGCTTATAATTGCTAACATCAGTAAGCCACAGGTACAAAGAAGCTATGTACAAAAAAATGCACATGGTTCCTTACCAACCAACCGGTTGTTTTATTTGATCTGTTCTGAAATTAAGCTTAGCATGTTAGAACATACAGCATGAAACATGTCAGACACTTTGAATTTAACATTGTGCGTAATATAGTCATAAGAATCAAATTTAATTTTTAGCTTTTATTTCAAATCAAAGGATAAAAATTCTAAGAATCGCAAGAATAGCCTTTTGTGAGAACTTTGAGAAAGCATTGAAAACATGACAATGAGGGGCTGGAGAGGGAGGAAAAAACCTAGGAGGCCAAATGGAATTCTAAGGTGACACAGACATACAAAGTAGAAAAGAGAGAAGACTGAACAAAGTAAAGAAAAGGAAAATAACATAGGAATTATTAAACAGCAGTGTTGGATTCAAGTAACCCAAAAGCTATGATCAAGGAAGAAGTAACAGCATTTCTAATAGGTATTATGATTATGAGAAGTAGAATTCTAGATAGGAGGGTCTTGGGTTTAACACGTCCACAAATACAATATTTTGTTCCTAATTTTAAAGATTTAAAAAAATTCTCTATTATTTATGATTTACGTGTTTCCAATAAATAATTATGTTCCCCAGGGACACTAGTATAGTGAAGTATGTCTGACAATTATCTTTGAAAACTGAGACCTTTCAGAATACAGTTTTCCTCTCCAGCTTGCAGAAACCCACTCCTTTCTTTATGAACACAGGAAGTCTTTCATTTTAGCCAAATGTATTGCTGGGTCAGGAGTTACCTGGGTGATTATCCCTGAAGTATGTGCAGAAGACCAGCTGTAACACCAGCAGCACCTGAGGACTTGTCAGAAATGCAGATTTTCTGGTTCTAGGCAAGGCCTCCTGACTCAGAAACCACAAGGGCGGAACACAGCCATCTCTGCTTTAACAAGGTTGTTGACAAGCTGAAGCCTAAGAATCACTGTCCTAAAGGGTGGCCCTGGCAAGTAAGCTGGTCAAATGCCAGATGAGGAACAACAACATGATTTTCTATGTGTGGTGTGTTTAATTCTCTTTATGAAACACGTGTGAGTCCCTAAATCAAAGGCCTTGTCTGTGAAACATGCCCCTGTCACATTAATTTGAATGACATGAAACTGTATAACTTCTATTCTTCTGTTTCCCTGGTTAGGATAGGCCCAGTTTCTTATTCATCTTTGTTTTTCTTGCCGTGTACAGCATGTCACCTTGTAATTGATATACATAGTACATGTTAAAGTGAAGTGGAATGAGTGCCTAAAATAAACAAACATGGGGCAACTTAACATTCCATGTTCAAATTCCTGCTTCAGAGTGGAATTCAAACAAACATGACAGTAAATGGGGAAGAAAGCACACAGGTGACAAGACAAAAAGGAGAAAGGAAGAAGTATGAGGTTAGCTAGATAGGAAGGAGTGTCGGGGAAGACTGAGTGAGGAGTAGAACCTACCATTACCTCTGAATATTAACTTTTCCTTTGAAGTGTGGTATGTCCTCAAATTGCTTATTTTTAGTTATATCATAGAGCTATAATGAGACTTTTTCAATTAAATTTTCAAATTTAATTTAAAAGTTGTTTGAATTCCTACCACGTACTGGGAACTGTTCTAGGAGCTGGTAGAATAGGGCTGAATAAGGTCCTGCTTTAAAGGACTTGAGTCTAGTGCAGTTTCTCAACCTGGGTACTTACAACTGGCATTTGGGGCCTAATAATCCTTTGTTGTGAAGAATTGTTTCGAGTACGGTAGGTTGTTTGGAAGATCCCTGGCTTCTGCCCAGCAGAGAACAGTGGCATCCTCCCACCAGAAGTGATAATTAAAAATGTCTCCAGACATTGCCAAATGTCCCCTGAGGGACCAAACTGCCTCCAGTTGAGAACCAGTAGGCTAGTGGAAGAAATAGAGGAAAGGACATGTGTCATACTCCATGTTAATGCCACGGAGCCATAGGGTTGGCACGAGCACAGAGATGGGGGGATGAAAGGGAGGGGATGTTAGGAAGGACTTTCAGGAGAAAATGAGGTGGAGCTGATGGCAGTTTGCCTGTGGGAAAGATGGAGAGGCAATAAGGAGGAGGAGGGATGAAGAGTGAGAAGTAATGGAGGATTACAGCTGACGCCTGAGCAGCTCGGCAGGTGGGGGGCCAACTTCCGCATGGTTGAAAATCCAAGTATAACTTTTGACTCCCCCAAGACTTACGTGCTAATAACCAGCTAACCAGTAACTTACGTACTATTGACCAGCCGCCTTACCGGTAACATAAACAGTTGAGTAACACGTATTTTGTACATTATATGTATTATATACTTCATTCTGACCATAAAGTAAGCTGGAGGAAAGAAAACATTATTAAGAAAATCATAAGGCAGAGAAAACACATTTCCTATTCATTCTTTCAGGTGGAAGTGGGGCACCATAAGGTCTTCATCCCTGTAGCCTTTGTGTTGAGGAGTCTGAGGAGGAGGAGGGAGAGGAGGCACTGGTCCTTCTGTCACTGGGGTGGGCAGAGGAGGAAGAGGTGAAGGGGCAGAGCCCCAGGTGTGCAGGAAAGGCAGGTGCACTGGGTGCAGCTTTTATTGGGAAAAAAAATCTGCATATACATGGACCTGTGTGGTTCAAACCCATGTTGTTCAAAGGTTAGCTGTACTTGTTTCAGGATAAGGACAGGGGATGAGAAAATGCACAGAGGCCTGAAACAGCGTATTATATTAAAGGAACTCAGCGCATGTAAGTGCATTGTTACTGAGGTGTGAGGAGAGAAAGCAGGGGATGGATAACAGGCTCAATATTGCAGCCACAAGTCTACAGAGCACATTTTTTATAGCCCAAGGTCAGTTTTCTATTACCCTTTGCAGTGAGGTTATCATCATCCATTTTTCTCTCGTCAGTACCGGGGAGCCCATTAAAAACTTGCCACTATGGTTGGTCCCAACAGTTAATAAACTGTAGCATTTTTTATCTCTTCACCTAGCCCTGAAATCAGTTGAGCTTTTGTAGACTCTCAGATACTTCTTTCTTTCTTTTTTTTTCCCCAGGTTTGGAACAGGGTACTTGAAAAGATGCATAGTACTTGAAAACAGAGAAAATAATAGTTTTAGTGATTTGTTCTTTTATTCAGCATAAAACTTTTTGAAAAGGTAAGAAACAATGTTAAGGATATTGTCACCATTTTATCTGAGCTCTTTTGACTTGCTTTGAGCCCTGGATTAACCAGATCAGTGTGTGTGTGTTTTAATGTTTAGCACAATGCTAATACACAAGGCTCTGGACCAATGTTTATTGGTTAAATATTGATATTAATTATTAATAATAGTAACAACTTTTTTTTTTTTGAGACAAGAGTTTGTTTGTTGCCTCCTGACGAGTGCTGTGGCGTCATGGCTCTTAGCAACCTCTAACTCTTGGGCTCAACCCATTCTCTTGCCTCAGCCTGCCAAGTAGCTACAGGTGCCACTACAATGCCTGGCTATTTTTAGAGATGGAGGTCTCCTCCTTACTCAGGGTGGTCTCAAACTCTGAGCTCAGGCGATCCGCTCACTTTGGCTTCCCAAAATGCTGGGATTACAGGTGTGAGTCACTGCACCCAACTCTAACATTTTTAGAGAGTGTAATAATACATGATAAACTTTTCCAGGATGTGATCTTTTTTCATCACCAAATCGACCAAATGAGGTAAGAGATTATTTTTAATTCCATCACATGTTGTACCTTACCTTTGGCCCACTATTACCACAGCCATGCCTTTTCCCCATACAACTAAAGAAAACTGATAACAAATAAATTTTCTATCTTGTGTAAGGGCTTATTCTTAAGGTAGATGGAGGAGGAAAAATATGTATATATTTTTAATTAATTTTTTTAGAGACAGAGTCTCACTTTATTGCCCTTGGTAGAGTGCTGTGGCATCACAGCTCATAGCAACTTCCAACTCCTGGGCTTAGGGCATTGCCTCAGCCTCCCAAGTAAATGGGACTACAGGTGCCCGCCACAACGCCCAGCCATTTTTTGTTACAGTTTGGCCAGGGCTGGGTTTGAACCTGCCACCCTCGGTATATGGGCCGGTGCCATACTCACTGAGCCACAGGCGCTGCCCTATATTTTTAATTTTTTAAAGTCCTACAATTTACAAGCCAATAAATGAGGGAGGAAGCCTGAAGGGACCAACCTCTTGATTTCACAGGTGGGGAAATGGAGGCCAAATAGCTCCTGAGAGTAGAGCAAAGATTATAGCTCAGATCTCGGGACTCAAATATTTTGGTGGACACATAAGAGTTTACTAATTAGTGTTCTTACCTGAATATCTTGCATCTCTCTAAGTTGCAGACCACTACATGTATGTACACTTAAAGTAGTATTAAATGTACACAGCTATGATTTAATTAAAAAAAAACAAAGCCTGGATTGTGGAGGTTACTTTGTGGAGTTTGTTTTTGATCAACACATATGTTCCAGAAGAAGGCTGGTTTCAAAGACCTTAGAAATAGCACATTAAAAAAAAAATACAAATGCCCACTCTTTCATACCAGTGCTTAACAATGCTATCCAGGTGTCTGAATATAATAACTTATTTGTTTTATTCTTTTCAGAAAAGGAAATAAGGTCTTAGGTTAAATTTTGCACAGGATTTTGTTAGCCAAGTCAATATCTGTTTGCTTCTTAAAAATGAGTCATATCTTTTCCTTATAAGTAGGGCAGGAGGGCAGCTGGAATTTCCCAGCTCACTCGGTGTCACTGCTTCCTGCCTCTGACGCTCTTTTGTTCTACACAGCATACTTCATTGACCAAAAAGTGAAACAGATACTACATTACCCCAGGGCAGTTGCAAGTACTGACTCAGATACCTTAGGCTTGTGTTATGGTAAGTGGAGGGCAATACAAACATCTTAGGCTAACAGCAGTGTGAATAATTGAATCTTTTCTGAGATTTTATTACTCAGTACTCCACTTGGAAAAAAACACTGGTGAGACTCAGCCTACCAAGGGGCACTGGTGACTGACAAGTGCAGGGCTGGTCCTGGATGACAAGGTTCAGTGGATGGAAAGGAAAATATTTTGAGCTGTTGCGTGTCTCTCCTTGCTCACAGGAAAAGCAAAATCCTTACCTGCAGACTACAACAGTGTTGTTGCCCAGTGTCCTTCCTAGTCTTGCTAGTTCCTGAATCTTAAAAGCACCAGGACCTTGTTTGGGGGTAGGGGATGAAGGAGAGTGTGTATTTATTTGTATCCTCTAGAAGGTGACAGCACTGAGAACAGAAGGAGAGGATGTAGTGGAAGATTCGTTAAATTCCTACTGCAGTTTGCATTGTCTGGGGCTTTCTCTTTAGAGCTTAAAATAACAGACTCCTTGCACAGCTGTTATTTTGGCATTTCATGTGTACAACTTGAATTGTCTAATGGCCTTGCTCTGAGAATATTCTTCATATCTTATTGATCTCAGTGTGTGGGACAACGGGTGACACAGAGAAAGCACTTAATAGAGATCACTTAAACTAAATGAACTCTGCAGAGTCAAAGTTTTAAGATGCTACCTAATCGTGCAAGCCTTGTTCCTCAAAACCACATCTGCTATGGTAAGAAGTGAAGCTTGTAAAGTGATAGCAGAATTAAACTCAAGAATTCAGCTTGCACAGATAGCTCGGTGAGTAGGGCACCAGCTACATACCGAGGCTGGCAGGTTTGAACTCCGCCCAGGCCTGCTAAAAAACAATGACAACTGCAACAAAAAATAGCTGGGTGTTGGGGTGGGCACCTGTAGTCCCAGCTGAAGCAAGAGAATCGCTTAAGCTTCAAGAGTTTGAAGTTGCTATGAGCTGTGAGGCTACGGCGCTCTACCGAGGGTTGAAAAAAAAAAGAAAGAAAGACAAGTCTCAAGAATTCATTCATTTTATAATTGGTTATTTTAACCTTAAGAGCTTTTCTTTTTCTTTCTGGTACTTAAAAACAAAATTAAATGAGACAAAATTAAAGAAAACGAAAACCCCTATGAATTCAAACAAAAGATAGCCAAAATTAACAAGGAAGCATCTGGTTAGGATAGTAGATGTCCCTAAAATCTGTGCACAAGGGGAGCAAGTACAGAGTATGGGAGGAAGCCCCCCTTCTTTTCCTGCTCTTGCCCAGTGTGACAAGCCCAGAGCACATGTGGTCAGCCCAGTATACAAGTCCAAGTTCTGTGCCCATCAAGAAGCTGCCCTTGACAATCAAACCCTTACTCCTGGAGTTGGGCACACTGTGTGGTCTGGCTCACCTGTTGAGCAGGCGTAGGTGAGAAGCCCATTCAGGACATGGAATTGTTCTCATTGTCATTTGGGAGAGAACCCAGTGTCCTGGAGACCAGATGCCTGGTCTGGGTGTGTGTATGTGAGGGTCCTTATATGCCCTGGGGCATGTTCCCTCATCCCCTTGGACCCTAACCCTGGAGGGTGTGGCTGTAGAGAAGGCTAACCTTGAGGTCTCCACAAGTCAGGGCTGGAGGCCAGGTTCCAAGTTCAGATCTACAGGCAGTACTCCTTGAAAATCCTCTTAAAACTTGTTTAAAATGCAAACTTTTGGATTCTACCCCCAGACATTCTGATGCAGCTGCTCAGTGGTAGGGCCCAGAAATCTGCCGGAGTAACTGCGGGTTGGTCTTCTGGCCTGCCTTGGTTTGGCTCTGCTTATCTGGGGGATGTTTACCAGCAGGAGAGTGGCCTTTTTCCTCTGCCCTCCTTTTCCCCCCCTGCTGCCCTTCCCCAGACCCCGGGTGACTGGTGACTCACGCTCCTCCTGCTGCCAGCCCCTGTGCCGCGGTTGCCAGCACTGCCGCTGTGCCTTTGCAGACACCGCCCACTCCCTGAGTGCTTGCACAGATTCTGTCTCCCTGCTGCCACCGCTGCTGTTGTTTGTTTGGTCCCTGGCTTGTTGTAAGAGAACTTCTTGTTGTGGTTGCCACTGCTACCAGGCTGTCATCACCAGGCTGCTTCTATGCAAGGAGAAGGGACCTCTCTGCATGTGCTACCTCTGTCAGCCAGACACAGGCCGTCACTGGGTGATGATAGCACTGTGAAACCCCAGACTGTGGCTTTGTGGTCCCCATACTTCCGTGTTGTTCTTTTCGTGCTCTCTGAGACCTGAGAGGGAGCCCATGTTCTTCAGTATCCCTGTTTCCTTGGGGGCACTTCCCTCCCTTCCCCACCCCAGAACTTAGAGCACTTTCTGCCATGGTCTGATTATGTCCCTTGAAAAATTCATCTGTTGAAAGCCTCAGCCCCAAGGTGATATTACAGGGTGAGGCCTCTGGGAGGTAATTAGAGCATAAAGAGGGGACTTTCATGAATGAGACCAGTGCCCTTATAAAAAAGGCTGCAGAGTGCCAGCTGGCCCCACCCACCAGGCGAAGGTGGGAGGAAGCATGCCTCGCCACACACCCATCTGCCGGTGCCTTCATCTTGGGCTTCCTATCCTCCAGGACTGTAAAAAATGCATTTCTGGTTTGAATAGCCACACAGTATATAGTACTTCACTATAGCAGACCAAACAGACTAAGATACTCATGCTCCTGAAGGTTCTGAATCAGAATCTAAAACGTAGGCTCTCAGTCTCCATGTACTTCTCCCCATGCCTTTCAGGGGGTCCAACCTAAATTTTCTGAGTTTCTAAAGTAGGTGGGCCTGCAGTGTTACCTTTGTTACATTTACATGATAGATTTCTCACAGGATTAGGAAAATACAGTCAGCCCTTTGTACCCGCGGATTCCATATTCATGGATTTCATTAATCATGGATCAAAAACACTTGGGAAAAAATAGCCTTTGTATTGAACATGCACAGGCAATTTTCTTTGTCATTGTTCTCCAAACAATACAGTATAGCAACTACTTACATAGCCTTTGCATTCTACTAAGGATTATGATGATGTAGAGAGAGTTTAGAGTGTACCGGAGGATGTGCATTGGTTCTTTGGAAATGCTGCGCCATTTTACATCAGAGACCAGAGCATCTGCAGATTTTGGTATCTGAGGGAGGTCCTAAAACCAATCCTTCAAGGACACTGAGAGAAGCCTGTAATTGCAAAATAACTCACTACTATTTTTTGAACTAGTAAAGGACTGGTGAAAAACATGCAGACTGGAAAAGGCCAAAAATTATATAATTATATGCCTATTTTAGAATATGTTAAAATAAGAGTCCAGAACATCAAAAAGTTAGTTAGAAGGCATTTACATATTGAACAAAAATCCACATAATTTTGTGAATAGCAAATTCAAGTTGGGCACAGTGGTGTATGTGCCTGCAGTCCCAGCCACAGAGGAGCCTGAGGCAGAGGGGTTTCTTGAGCGTAGGCGTTTGAGGCTGTAGTGCAGGGGTCCTCAAACTTTTTAAACCGGGGGCCAGTTCACTAAACAATATTCTCCAAACAATGCAGTATAGCAACTACTTACATACCCTTTAGCGTTCTACTAAGGATTATGATGATGTAGAGAGAGTTTAGAGTGTACGGGGCGGGGTGATATGCATTGGTTATTTGGAAATACTGTGGCCCCGGGATGAGTCAGCTGCTAAGCAGGATGGGCAGCGGCGGCAAAAACACCCAGCGGGCCGGATAAATGTCCTAGGCGGGCTGCATGTGGCCCACGGGCCGTAGTTTGAAGATGCCTGCTGTAGTGCATGTCATGATTGTTCTTGTGAATAATCACTGCATTACAATGTAGGCAACATAGCAAGAGCCTGTCTCTTAAAATAACTTTTGCTGTGATAAACTTGTACACCTAAAAGATGTCTGTGTATGTGTGTATATACAACACATGTCTACATACATGTGACATGTTTATGCATATAGAAAATATGTGTATATATGTGCATGCACACACATTAGTTCAGACTTAAGACTTTTAGCTTCATCTGTTGTAAAAGCATATCTTTTTTTTTTAGAGACAGAGTCTTACTTTATGGCCCTCGGTAGAGTGCTGTGGCATCAAAGCTCACAGCAACCCCTAGCTCTTGGGCTTAAGTGATTCTCTTGCCTCAGACTCCCAAGTAGCTGGGACTCCAGGTGCCTGCCACAACGCCTGGCTATTTTTTTTTTTTTATTGAATGTTAACTATGTACATTAATGCACTTCTGGGGTACAGTGTAGGGTTTTCACATGCATTCTGAAATACTTCCATCAAACTGGTCAACACAGCCTTCATGTCATTTTCTCAGTTATTGCTTTAAAACGT
>CAUYTI010105931.1:0-44521 GCA_963575145.1 Galago senegalensis | reverse complement strand
GGAGCCTCAAGCTATCCCCCTGGGTAGAGTGCCATGGCATCACGCTCACAGCAACCTCCAACTCCTGGGCTCAAGCGAGTCTCCTGCCTCAGCCTCCCAAGTAGCTGGGACCACAGGTGCCCGCCACAACGCCTGGCCATTTTTTAGTTGCAGCCATCATTGTTGTTTGGCAGGCCCGGGCTGGGGATTCGAACCCACCACCTTAGGTGTATGTGGCTGGCGCCTTAGCCGCTTGAGCCACAGGCGCCGAACCACAAAGTGCAACTTTTAAAATTCCTGCTTTGCAGTAAGAATAAGACAAAGAGAGATTGAGGGATGAAAGATGACACTTAAATAGAGATTCTAAGACCTCTACCATCATGCTTGAGGCTTCTAGAATATAACCAACACTGATTAGTTCAAAAGCCCATTCTTCTTTTTTTTTTTTTTCCAAAATCCTATTTTTCATTAAAGTTACCTGTGGTTCTCTAAAGAGGCTTTCCAAATAGAGAAACTAGTTGCCTAAAAAAGAAGACTGTCATATTCATTAGTTTGACCAACTAACAATCCAGTTCTCCTGCTCGATAGGACAATGTGTAATGTGTTAGGCTTGGATTTGCTTTCTTGATTGTTGGGTCAGTCTCCATTTAGGATTAGTATAAAAAAGCCAGGGCATAAAAGTTAACATACTAGGTAGCAGGGGAAACAGATACATATTTTTAAAAAACACTATCTGGTATTTCCAAATTAGTAGAGAATATGTGGAAACAAGAAGTACCCTTAGAATAAATGCTAATCAAATCTAAGTAATAAAAACGTCTACCTAAAGGTGTTTTGCTTAGCTCACGGACTTCTTAGCACAGGATTTATTCATACAATGTATCATGTTTAAGTGCTAAATATCCATCAATCAATTTTCAACTGAATATTAAAATACTTTCCCCCTGACCTCAGGCAATTCAGGAAAAACCTGCTTGCCAGGGAAGAGAAAGAAGAGAAATATGAGGAAGAGAAAAATAAAATAAGATTAAGTTATGTTTAAATCTGGTGACTGCCTAAGCATCTCCTGCTCTATCATGGGCCCTGTCTACTGAATGCCCTGTGGGGTAGCTGCACTGGCATAATAGAAGCCAATACCCTGTGCTTGGCCCACAATAGATGCTCAATAGTCATCTGTTTTCAATCTGACCATGTATCAATCCATCCAGCATCCATACAACCTCAGCGAGTTCTATCATCTCCACAGTTGCAAGTACTTTTTCTTTTTCCCTTCAATCAGGCCATTTGCAAGGAGATCCATGATTAGGAATTATCTCTAACACTGAGTACAACTCCACTGGGTATTTTCATACTATATAGTCTAAAGATGGATCTATAGTTTAAAATGGAGATATATAAAATAGCTTACCTTAATTGTACCCTGACTGTTAGCAGCAATCAGCACATTGGACTCCTAGAAAAGAACAAGAGCTTTTGAAGTATAGAGAAAGATTTCCTAGAGAGCAGTATAAGAGAATAATTTTTTCATCTTTCTTCACTTCACTCTAAGACATCAACTGAATCTGAAGTGGAGAGCCAATTTTTAATATCTTTAACTATGAGTTTTAAACATAAGACCCCGTATTTTGAGAATTAAGTTTTATTATTAAAAAATAAAGTTAGAAGCAGAGTAAGAAAATTTTGAATGTGAAGAAAAATAAAAGGAAAAAAGACTGACAATGGAAAGAAAGCCAAGAAAAACAAAGACTAAAATAAAATTTAAAAAAGGATAACCTCAGAAAAACAAAGTGAGCAATTGTTTCCCCAGAACACTCTTTTTTTCACTGATTTTCTCTCATAAAACACCAGCAAATGAGGCCACTAACATCTTTAGCACAAAGCTCTATGAATAGATATTTTGTTATAAGGAAAACAAGAAAATGTGAATATTCATCTGAGGAAATAAAAGTCTTTCTTTTTAATTATTCTATCATTAGCATACAGATTTTTAATAACCTTGGTGATTACTTAAATGAGAATGTATGTAGTAAAGTATTTTTATAATTTCTCTAGAAAAAAGGAAGGATGGAAAAGAAATGGACTCTGGGTTTACCAGAGACTTTCAGAAAGGATTAGTTGAGACTTCCCTCCTATTGGAAACAGGATTCTGGGACTTGGAAGTGTTGGAAGTCTTTTGCTTACCAGGGTAGGCAGCTAAGAAGAGGCGAATGGACTCAGAACTGCAATAGAGGCCAGGTGGCTGACAGACCTAGGCCAAATGATAGCTATAAGAAATAAATAAAGTGGTCCAACTTCAATCAAGGATAGGATCTGCCTGAATATATCTAGGCTTCATGACACAGTGATGAGAAGAAGGAAGAAGACTCTTGGCCTATATGCTAAGAAAGTTACTTGTGTCAAGCTGAGTTAAACTTTAGTTACCTTGATACAAGCAATTTGTGCTTTATAACCCATATATTTCTATTTTAACATTTTCCATTTGATTTCTAATAAAACTGCTTTTTAAAAATGCTCATCTTGTTACTACTAGCATATGAAGAAATAAGTAGTTTGTTCTACTCTCCCAGAATTCTTAATGGGATCAGAATACTCCTTGAAATTCAGTTAGTGGTGATAGCAATAAAGGACATAGTTATATCATTGAAGAAATAAAAACAGGTGGTTATGGGAATTGCTGATCTTTTTTGAGAAGAGGTTTCTCCTTATATTAGCACATATGTTCTTGTAAATAGTAACATGGGTAATGTAGTATTCCCTATTAGAATTTAAATGTCAACTTTGGGAAATTATGGGCTGTTTTTGGAACTTATAGAATCAATTATTCCATATAGGGGTGAGGGGACCAGGAACATAAACTAGGGATTTATCTACTCTTTTAGTAACCTAAATTCATAAAATGGCTGGAATGAGTTTTGGGTAACCTGAGGGAATATAAGAACTCACCCCAGCTGGTCAATATTTATGCCTGCTTCAGAAAACAGCAAGAAGAGGCACCATTTGGTACAATATGGATTTCTTTGTAGCTGGAACTTTAAACAAGCTGTGTGATATCAGAACTGCCACAAAAAAATCCAGAAATAATTCTCCTGTAAACACCATCCAGAAAAGAAGCTGATGCACTCTTCAATCTAGTTGCTATTTAGAGTAGACTTTCATCTCCATGAAAGCTACTGCCAAGAGCCATCACCACTAGATGCTATAGCCATCATGAACTGCTCTTCAATATGAGAAGACCTGTCAGGACAATGAAAAGTTTATAGCCCAAAACTCTATCTCTTTCTGCCATTTGGTCCTGGTCATCATTTAATATAAAGGAAGAAGGCAGAGAAACCTGGCAAACATAAGGTCTCACTTGGGGATAGAAGTGAGACCACTTCTCAGTTACAGAGATTACAAATGACATATTTCAAACATATGATTCATGGTGAGAGGAAAGCTTAGAAAAGTATGGCATAGGCTCTTATGGTATGAAAGATTAGGCTACTTATAAATAAGACAACTTAGCTACATCATCACACAAGAGGCATTTGAAGTCTATAAAGTTACCAAACTCAAGAAGGAAGACATCTGATAACTAACATGAATAAACACTGTCTTTCTATAACTTTAGAACTACAAAGGGCATTCATAGATGTTATATAGATGCTATCACAGAGTTAACTTTTTTATTTTTATTTTTTTTGAGACAGAGACTCACTTTATCACCCTTGGTAGAGTGCCGTGGTGTCACAGTTCCCAGCAACCTCCAGCTCCTGGGCTTAGATAATTCTGTTGCCTCAGTCTCCCAAGTAGCTGGGACTATAGGCACCTGCCACAATGCCTGGCTAGTTTTTTTGTTGCAGTTTGGCCGGGGCCAGGTTCAAACCCACTGCCTTTGGTATATGAGGCCGGCGCCCTTCGCCCCCCCCAGAGTTAACTCTTAACAGCATTTTCTGCAGAAACAGATAATTGCCTCATTTATTTAAAAAGTCAATATGAATTGATTATCTGGTTTAAATGATCTCTTAGGACTGACATATAAGTGATATGGTGCCCTAAAAATTATTCTTATAAACACTTGAAACTATGCAAAGTAACAAATAATGAAAGAAAATCTCAGTTATTTCCCCTCCCCTAAAAGACCAAGTAATTACAAAAGAATGATTTAGGACTAAAGTGTCTGATAGGTAGACAGATACTGGCTTCAGATAAATTAGTTTTCACATTAAACAGAAAAATAAAACCAGATTATTTTACTTGTAGCATAGAGATCTACAAGTGATAAGTACAAGGTTATAGTTATAGATTTTGAATGATTATTGAATGCACTTTGAATGACTAGTATACCTAATAGCACAGAGCCAGTGGCACAATGTCTGACTATGGAAGACTGGTAATTCTCAGCTACAGCTGTGGTCTTCCTAGAGCCTGAAGTAAGTTAAGTTCTAGTTCAATGAGTTGTTCTTACTTGCTAAATAAAGTAAAAATGCTAGCCAGTAATTCTCCTTATTTTCTCACTCTTTTAGAAAATGGCAGTTTTATAGCAAAATTTTCCTCAAGACTAAGGTAAAGTATACAGTATTTTTTCTTACTATGAAGACATTAAGAAAAGACAATAAAAAAAATTAGCAGGTCTTTTATAAAAACAGAAGACATACAAATACATATCAACTTAGCTACAGAGTCAGTGATATTATACTAAAACAAAAATGCATCCACTGGATTGATTCTCTTAATTTACTTGTTTAAAAAAGAGTCATTGCACATTTCCTGGGTAAAGGACACTACAACTAGGACTTTACCTTACAAATGCAAACAATTAACCTAATCCTATGTACCCAGGGCCATTACAGCCAACACATTAAAATTCTGAGCAAGATGAGAAATAATTACTTAGTCTGCAATTGGAGGACTTATGCCTAGAAAGATACATTATTGATTTTAAAGATGAATTAATTTTATTATTGGTATAAACATATAATGTAGCCATTACAGAGTAAATGGATCAAATTTGCTCTCCCACTATAAACAACTAGAAGATTGCATCACTATAAATAACTAGAAGACTGAACAAAATACATAAGACAACACTGGACCACAGGCGGTATGAACAGTGGTCCCTGAGAAAAAGGAAAAGGAAGAGGTGAATCTTGTAAGCAATGGCTTTCTACTCAGGAAATTTCAAGACCACAAAGCAGGGAAGGGGAATCCAAATACAGCAGAGAGGATTATAAATAGCACAGGAGACTCACGGAGTTGAGGAGACAGAGATTAAAGTCCAGAATATCTATAGGACAGTGGACGCTGTAGTGCAAAGTAACACAGAAGAAGAAGTTACCTAAAAGTGGTGCTTCAGGAATTTGCATAGGATTCCCCTTAATTTCCTGTTGGAATAATAAATTCTGCATTCATAGGGAAAAACTATACGAGGCCACGAAAATAACAATGAATGAGGAAAGCATAATTACCGGGAATCTGTAATACTATCAAATCCTGGAGTTCACACAGGGCTGGAAAAAGTTCAGGTTTTGAACATCCAGAGTGAAAAGACCTCACTGAGAATTCAGGAAATTGGGCAGAGTGCCCAGAAGAGTCATGTTTTAACAGTAGGAGTAAACTATACTTAAAGTAAATGCTTCTCTAGACCAGAGGTCAGTATCTATAGCCTCTGGGATATATACTTGTACAACATTCCATTGCATGTCTAGTTTTATTGGAACATAGCCACAACCAAAAATTAATGCTATTCCTACAGGGGATTCATCCTATAAAGTTTAAAAACAAATGTTGAAAGAATCAAGTTTATTGGATAAAACTTTGTCAGAACGCAAATCCTCTTTAAAAAATTTAATGAAACCCAGACACTCAACAAAAAGTTCAACCAGCAAAAAAAATGTAAAGTATAACCACAGGGAAAAAAAATCAGTAAACAGAAACAGATACAGCAAAGGCAGACAACAAAAATAGTCAATAAGAACTTTGAAGCTTGTTCAAGTTTTGAAGCAAACAATAAACTTTAATGAAAAAAATACAAAAAACATAAGAGGCAAATAGAACTTTTCCAACTGAAAAGCACAGCATCTGAATAAGAAATTCATAGGATAGTCATGCATAAGACAATGGAGACTAAAGATAATAAATCTGGCAATACAGAAAAAAGTACAACTGAAGCAGAAAGGAAAAAAACTAGGGGAGAGGGGAAAGAGGTTAGCCATTTATTTTAGTGGCCAATAGAGTAATACGCAACTTCATAAATGTATAATTGGAATACCAAATAGAGAAGGGGCAGAGAAAATACAGAAAGATATAAGCCTAAAATTCTCCCAAATTTGTAAGCTATAAACCTACAAATCTACAAAGGTTAAAAATTTACAACTAGAAAAAAGCATAATGCCACATCAAGGCACATCATAATTACTCAGCAAAAAACAAGTAAAAAAGGGAAAATCTTAAAATTATCCAGAAGTGGGGAGGAGGGATCATTACATACAGAGAAACAAGGTGACCAACTGCTCATTATAAACAATACAAGCCAGAAGACAACAGGACAGTTATCTTTAACATGATGAAAGAAGAAAGCTGTCAATCTAGAATTATTATCCATAAAGGCAAAATGAAAACATTAAAAAAAATAAAGCTGAGATAACTTTCCACAACTAGACCTGCACTATAATAAATTGTTAAAGGAAGTACTTCAGGTTGAAAGAATATTATACCACATAAAAACTCAGACCCAGAAAAGGGATAGTATTCCTGGAAATGGTCAATTTGTGGGTAAATATAAAAGATATTTGCCTTTTTGTTTTTAAGTTTCTTTAACAGATAATTGGCTATTTTAAACAAAAGTAATAACAATGAATTATGGTGACCATAATCAAAAGTAAAATATATATGACAGCAAAAGCAAAACTGATTAAGGGAAAATACAGAAGTATATATGTTGTTCTAAGATTCTTCTATTATACATACTATACTAAGTTGTATACTATAATCTGAAAATAGAACTGTGAAAAGTTAAACACAAATATTTTAAACATTAGAAACCGCTAAAAAGGAAAAAATAGATAGCTAATAAACCAGTAAAGGAGATAAACACATTTTTAAAAACTCAATTAAAGAAAGGAAACAAGAGAGATGGGAACCTAGAATAGAATGGCAAATTAAAAATATCAAGAGGACAGACATAAAACTAACCATATTGATAATTAAAAGTAAACAGCCTAAATATTATAATTAAAAGGAAGAAATTATGAGACTAGGTAAAAGAGCAAGATCCAACTTTAGGCCATTCATAAGAAACGCACTTTAGATATAAACATATAAATGTACAGTAAAAAGAAAAAAGATATGCCATGAAAACGTTATTCATCAGAAAGATAGAATAACTATGCTAATACATACAAAAAGTGGACTTCAGGACAAGGAGTATGACCAGAGATAAAGATAGATATTTCATAATAAGGGATTATTTATGAAAAGAAAAAAAGTCTATGTACATATATTATATATATAAAAAACCAGAGGATCAAAATACACAAAGCAGAAACTGATAGAACTGAATGCAACAACAGATAAATTTTTACTCATGTTCGGAGATTTCTTTTTTTTTTTTTTTAAATGTTTGGAGATTTCAATACTCTTCTTACAATAATTCAAACAATATGTAGAGGGAAAACCAGTAGTATATAAAACACCTCAACAATACTATCAAATACAAATGGAACTAATTAATATTTATAGAACAAAATTTTACTTAAATGGCAAAATATGCATCCTTTTTGATTATATGCAAATTAATCCCCAAGAAAGACCTGACCATAAAACAAATTGTTGTAAATTCAAAGAAATGAAATCACACCAAGTATGTTCTCTGACAGAACTAAGGTAGAAAAAACAATCTGCAAATATAAAACAATGCTTAGAAAATTCTAGCTTCCAATGCTTATACTGTTAAAGCAAAAAGGTTTAACATTAGTGAATAATAGCTTGCACCTTAAAAAGCTAGAGAAAGAGGAAATTACATGCAATATAAGAATGGCAGGAGAGGCCAGGCGTGGTGACTCACGCCTGTAATCTTAGCACTCTGGGATGGCTTGACCTCAGGAGTTTGAGACCAGCCTGAGCAAGGCTGAGACCTGCCTCTACTAAAAATGAAAAACTGAGGCAAGAGGATCGCTTGAGCCCAAGAGTTAGAGGTTGCTATAAGCTACGATGCCATAGCACTCTATTGATAGTGGAAAAGTGAGACTGTCTCAAAACAAAACAAACAACAACAAAAAAAAAAAAAAAAAAAGAAAGAGAAAAAAGAATGGCAGTAGGGAAGAGTAAAAAATAAAATAAAGCTAGACAAAAACAGATAGAATTATTGAAATGAAAAGCTAGTTCTTTGAAAGAATTCAATCATACTGATAAACCTTAAAAAAAAGAGGACATATAAGTTAACACTATTACATCAGGGATGAATAAAGGATATAGCTAGATATACTATAGATATTAAAAGAATACTATGAATTTTATCATATCAGAATACTATGAATTTTATTTATATCAATAAAACTGACAGGTAATGAAATTAACGAATTCAATGAAAAATACAAATTCCCAAATATGACACAAGAAAAACTAAGACTACTTTCAAACAAGAAGTGAATCAAACAAAACCAGAGACTTTTTTTTCAAAAAATGAAGTTAACTATCTTTGTGAGTAGATGTTAAAAAAGTAACAAAATATTCAGTAAACAGAATCCATTATATAAAAAGAATAATGCACCAAGTGGGATTCTTCCAGATATTCAAATTGGTTTGTAACATTAAAAAGGGGATATATGGGAGGCTGAGGCAAGAGAATCACTTAAGCCCAAGAGTTTGAGGTTGCTGTGATATGTAATGCCATGGCACTCTACAGAGGGTGACAAAGTGAGACTATGTCTCAAAAAAAAAAAAAAAAGTGGACATAAATCAGTATGTAAAGAGAGAATAATCATGTAATCATAATTAACACAGAAAATGCACAGACCATTCATAATAAAAACTCTCAGCATATTAAGGATAAAAAGAAACTTCCTTAAGATGATAAAGGATACCCCCTTTTTTTTATTTGAGACAGTCTCACTTTGTCACCCTCTGTAAAGTTCTTTACTGTCATAGCTCACAGCAACCCCAAACTCTTGGGCTCAAGCGATTCTCTTCCTTTAGCCTCCCAAGTAGTTGGGACTATAGGCACCTGCCATAACACTGAAGCTATTTTGTTATTGTTGTTTTGTTTAGCAGGCCCAGGCTGGGTTTGAACCCACCAGCCCTGGTGTACCCTGGCACCCTAACCACTGAGTTATGGATGCCGAGCCAATAAGGGATACTTATAAAAAAACTTTTAACTAACATCATACATAGTGGTGAAATATTGAACCTTCCATCCCCCTCAGATTCAGAGCAAGGTACAGACACTTGCCTTTACTCCTCCTACTCACTGTGTTAGAGATATACCCCAGTACAATGGTCAAGAAAAAGAAAAAAGACAAGGTTGATTATATCAAAATCAATTTATTTCCATAAACTAGCAATAAATAGTAAATTGAATTAAAAACCCATTTATAGTAGCACAAAAACATGAACCATTTAGAGATAAACCTAAAATTATATAAGACCTACACACTGAAAATTATAAAACAATGTTGAAAGATATTAAAGAACACAAATAAGTGAACAGATAAACCATGTTCATGGACCAGAGACTCTGTACCATTAAGACAGCAGCTTTTCTTAAATTATTCTACAGGCTGAATGTAATTCCGATTATCATCCAACAAACTTTTCTAGTAGAAACTGGCAAATTGATTCTAAAATTTAAATTAAAAAGTCAAAATAATTTTAAATAAAGAAAACAAAACTGAAAGACTTACAAAACATAATTTGAAGCTCTACTAAAAAGTTTCAGTAATTCAAGAGAATAGAAAGCTCAGAAACATGTGATCAACTGAATTTCAAAACAACTTGGAAAGAAAGAAGAAAGTATACTCTTATAATAAATGGTGCTGAAATAACTGTATATCTGGAAACATGTGAACCTTAGTTCTTACATCATATTAGTCCAAAATTTAATTTTTAATGGATCAAAGATATAAATATAAAAGCCAAAATAATGAAACACCTAGAAAAAAACAGAAAAAAACTTTGGTTTGGTAATATTTCTTAGAAAGTAAAAAATATGTACTATAAAAAATTTGTACAAAAATATTTGATAAATTTAGACATCAACAAAACTTTTAAATCATCTGTCACACTTACTAGAATAACTAAATTTTTAAAAAGTGATACTACCAAGTTTTGGAAAGGATACATAACAAATGGAATGATTTTAGGATGCTGGCAGTAGTACAAAATACCAAGCATTCCATAACGACATTCTGGTCAATGAATGACTACATATATTATGGCGTTCCCATGAAATTACTGTAGTATAATATTTATCATTATTTTAGTGTATATGCCTTCTAATTATTAAAAAAAAGTTAACTGCAAAAAGAGTCTCCAGCAGGTTCTTCAGAAAGAATGCATTGTTATCATAGGAGATGAAAGCTCCATGCATGCTACTGTCTCTAATGATCTTCCATTAGGATGAGATATGTAGATGGAAGATAGTGATAATTTTAACAAAAAAAAATTAAAAGGAGAAGAAAGCTTTTAGAGCAGCGGTTCTCAACCTGTGGGTCACGACCCCTTTTTAACAATGAAAATACACTGAGGCATTAGGAAGGTTGAGAATCACTGTCATAGAGACTAAAAGAAAATACTTTTTGGCCAGGCATGGTGTCTCATGCCTATAATCCTAAAATTCTAGGAGGCTGAGGTGAGAGGATCCCTTGGACTCAGAAATTTGAGATCAGCCTGAGCAAGAATGAGACCCCTTCCCTACTAAAAACAGAAAAATTAGCCGGGCATTGCGGTAGACACCTATAGTTCTAGCTACCTGGGAAGGTGAGGAAGGAGGATTTCTTGAAACCAGGAGTCTGAGGTTGCTGTAAGCTAGACTGACACCACAGCAATATAGCCTGGGCAATAGAGACTCTGTCTCAAAGAACCCCCCCCCCCCAACCTATATAGTTGTGCAATGTGTTTGTGTTTTAAGCTAAATGTTATTACAAAAGAGTAAAAAAAACCTGTAACATTTATAGCATAAAAAGCTGCAGTAAGCTAATCTTAATTTATTATTCAAGAAAGGTGTTTAAAATGAATTTAGTCTAAGTGTACAAGTTTACAATATTTTTTAATAATGCCCATATTCACTCATCACTTTTTAAATAATGCTTCATATTCACTCATCACTCTTTAACTGACTCACTCAGAACAACTTCTGATCCTGCAAACTCCATCCATGATAAGTGCCCTGTATAGGCATACTATTTTTTTTAACCTTTTATACATTATTTTATGGTACTCTTTCTGTGTTTAGATAGACAAATATTATTGAGTTACAAATGCCTGCAGGATACAGTATAGGAACACATACAGGTTTGTACCCAAAGAGCAAAAGGCTTCACCATATAGCCTATTTGTGTAGTAAGCTACATCATCTTGATTTGTGTAAATGCACTCTGATGTTCACACAAAGACAAAATTGCCTAATGACACATTTCTCAGAATGTGTCTTACTGTTAAGCAACATGTATAATTATAATACAACAATTTTGGAAAAAGGTTTGACAAATTCTACTGATATCAGAACTATCCTATAAGCTAGTAATTCACTCGTAGGTATTTACCAAAATAAATAACACATATCCACACAAACACTTACTTGTGAATGTTTGTGGTAGCTTTATTCAAAATAGTTCAAAACGGGAAATAAGCTTAATATGCAAAATTGGTGAACAGATACATAACTTGTGGTACAGTCATAAAATGCATTACTAATTGGTAATAAGAACAAACTACAGATACAAGCAATAACATGGACTAATTTAAAAAATGTCATGCTGAACAAAAACAAGACACCAAAAAGTAAACACTGTATTACTTCTCTTACATGAAAGTCTAGAACAAGTAAAACTAATCTATGGTGAAAAAGCAGATCAGGATTAGTAGTAGCCTGGAGTGGAAAAGTGGAGGGGATTGACTACAAAGTGAGATAAAGGAACTTTTTGGGTGATGAAAATGTTTATATGTGAATTGTAGTTGTACCTACACAGGTGTATACACTTGCCAAAACTCTCTGAAAAATTTTAAAATGTACTTAGTTTACATTTATGTAATAACATCTCAGTAACATCAATTTTAAAAAGTATAAAACATGCACAGGCACAAACACATAATTTTATAAGTTTACTTTAAATCCAACATTGGAATTCACTAATCAAAAACCATTATTCATGATTTAAATATTTAATCTTTTCTCAATCTAATATAGAAACCCCCATCACTACCGTATTTAGAAGATGTCTATCACCCTTTAGCATAATGTCAAGGCCATTCAGCTAGGAAGTTAAACATGCCCCCACCCCAGAATATAGCACTGAATTATCAAAAAAGGTAATTATCAAAATATTTTTGTCGTTCTTCTCTTCTCATTCAATATAAAAAGATGATTTTATGTGAAACACTGCTCCTTACCATGATAAAGAGTTCCACTGTCCATCTCACCTGCCCTTTTATAACCATATGGGGAATTTATTAAAATCAGAGTATAACCCTTATTCAAAACTTCTTTATCCAAATGTTAACCATTACGTTAACTGACTCCTCAGAATAAGGATGAAAATTTTACGAAATTTTTTTTTAACTTTAATAATTTTTAATACTTAAGTGGAAAGCTTTTATAAAAACTCAATACAACTTGTCAAGAACAAGTAGAAAAGATAAATCATTTTATAGACATTAAAAAGTGACAGTCAAAAAACATTTTTCTACCTCAGGATTACACGATTTCACCCACAAATTCAGCAAAATAGTCAAGAATGGAATAATTACAATAACACATAAATTTTTCCACAGCAAAGGAAGAAGAATTCCTTAACTTGCTTTATGATGCTAATGTACCAATGGAACAAAATCTGACATGGAAAACACAAAAAAAGATCACAGACCATTGTTATTTGTGAAGAAAGATTTAAAAAAAAAACTCCTAAGCCAAGTAGTAGCAAGTCAATTTTAGTATTATATAAGGATAATTAATCTTGACCAAGCTGAGCTTATTCTAATCGCACAAGATTCGTTTGCTATTGGGAAGAAAACAATTTTATCTACCATGTCAATACTTAAATGAGAAACATTGTATCACCTGAAGAAGGTAAAAAATAAAGCAATAATGTACTTTTACATTCATTTATGGTTAGGAGTTCTCAAAAGTTGACAATTGAGGAAAATTTCTTTTAAGAATATCTATAAAAATCCAATAGCAGATACAGTTAATGATGACATAATCAAAAATTTTCCCTTTGGTGAAGAGTAAGACAAAGATGCCAGATAACACACTTTTCATTCAATGTTACATTAGAGATTCTGGCCATTGGAATAAGGTAAAATAAAGGAAAGATACAAAGTTGTAAGTACTGGAAGAGTAGACAACTTTCATGATTTATGAATACTACCGTGCACACGAAAAATCCAAGGAATGTAGAAAAGCATAATTAAATTTAGAGTTTACCAAGATTGGTGGCTTAAAAATGGGAACAATAATGCATTCCTCAAGACTATTATGATACTTTTCTCTCTTTTTTTCTTTTTATTAAGAGACAGAGTCTCACTTTGTCGCCCTTGGTAGAGCACTGTTGCACCACAGCTCACAGCAACCTCCAGCTCTTGGGCTTAGGTGATTCTTTTGCCTCAGCCTCCCACATAGCTGGGACTGCAGGTGCCCGCCACAATGCCCAGCCACTTTTTTGTTGCACTTTGGCCAGAGTTGGGTTCAAACCAGCCACCCTCGGTACATGGGGCCGACACCCTACTCACTGAACCACGGATGCTGCCCAGATACTTTTTTTTGTAGAAAAAATACTCATTGGTTCACCTGAATAGGCAATATACACAAGTAATAAAAATTTAAACAATACAAAGAATAAGAGAGTCAGTCTCTCTTTTTAGTTAACTATTATTATGAGATGTAAAAAATCTTTCCAGGTAAACTACCATCATTACTATATAGTTGAATTGCATATTATAGAAAATACATCTTAAGTTTTCTCAAAACAAAACAACTCTATTCCCATCTTAGGATTCCATTCTTGTTAAAGTGGCAAGCCAAATTTGATATTTAATCCTAAGCCTCCAGATCATCTCAGAGAGGTCTATAGGATTCCCTTACAGAAAAAACAACTTCACAGAGTTCACTCCTGTATTTGTGGACATGTCAGTAATTGGTTTTTAAGACAGAAAGGGCCAGGACAATCTGTATCCCCAACGTCAAATTTATAAAACATATAGACAAAAATAAAATGATGATGGATGTCCTACTGGTTCTGTCTCTCTGGAGAACCCTCTGGATAAGTTAACCCTTTAATTGACTCACAGGGAAACTAACTTTCCATCATCACAGCACTTTCATGACTCTATAGGGACTGCAGCATAAAGTGTATTAATCTCATGCCATTTTATTTATTCATCATTATCCATCCATGATATTACATGCCAGATGCTGTGTTGGGTCCTAAAATTCAGACACAATGTCTGATCTCGAGAATACTGACCAATAGTGGAAGTGGACTTTCAAACAGAAAACTACTATGATTCTTATAATAGAGTTCAAAGGATTAACTGAGGAAGCAAGAAGAACATTCTAGTTAGAAAAGATGAGAATGACTTCATAGATAAGGCTACAAATAAAACATGGAAAAGTAAAAGCTGAAACTTCTCATGAGAAAGGATGGATATGTTAGGCAAAAGGACATGGTTACGCAGAACAAATCTGAAAGAAAATAGTTTTTGGAGGAGTACTGTGTGATTAGAAAGTAGCTTATGAATTACTTGAAGAAGTGGGAATATTAGATTGGGAAAAGCATGCAAACTGTATCATACCAGAGGCAGAATTTTATTTATGGATAACAAGAGTCAATAGCTGTCTTTATGCATGGGAGACAGAATTAGTTTTTCTTTGTTGTAGGGGATCAGAATATGCCACTACAAAATATAACATTGTGGCATAAGCATTATTTTGAGTTGAAGGCAATTCAAGAAAGCAGATAAAGGATGGGCTCTATTTCCTCTCCTTATCTGCCTGAAAATATATGATAAATTCCGCTCACCCTGTACCCTTAACCACTACTCATACCAGGAAACGATAACAACCTTATCAAATAAGACAGCACTGAGAAAGAGCCTATACAAACAAATATTAGCCTATACAAACTAACTAGCCACTATCTGCCACTGGTATTCCATGTATCTGCCTGCCTAATATTTATCACCCCAGAAACTTAAAGTCCCTTTCCTTTGTCTTGTTACTTCTCTTTAAATTTATCTTCTTCTGTCCAAATGATATAAAAGTCTTAAACTTTCTTTGGTGGTTTTCTCTGAAGCTTCCCGTCATTCCATGTAAAACTTTTAAGATCAAATATATTTGTATGTCTTTTCTCCCATTAATCTGTCTGTTACTAGTTTATTTCAAAGATGCAGCCAGAGAACCCAAGAGTGTAGAGAAGAATTTTCCTTCATCCAATGTTCTGTTCCTTCAGTGACCTCTTACCCCTTTCCCCTCACAGGGAAGTCACCATTTTTAATCTTATCCCTTAACAAAACTCTTCAATTCACGTGAAGTTAAATAAGTCAATTCTTGGGGAAGAAAAATTTATAAAGTTGAATGGGAGTAGATGGAAGATAATAACTATATCTTCATAGTTAAAAAATTTTTTTAAGTGAATAAAACTTTTTTTTTTTGTTTGAGATAGAGCCTCACTTTGTCACCTTGGTAGAGTGCTGTGGTGTCATAGCTCACAACAACCTCCAACTCTTGAGCTTAAATGATTTTCTTGCCTCAGCCTCCCAAGTAGCTGGGACTATGGGCAACCACCACAATGCCCTGCTACATTTTAGAGATGGGGTCTTGCTCTTGCTCAGGCTGGTCTTGAACCGTGAGCTCAGGTGATCCACCTGTCTTGGCCTCCCAAGTGCTGGGATTACAGGTATGAGCCATCGTGCCTGGCCATAATGAAACATCTTTAAATAAACATGATTATAATATGTGAGGCCAACCATAATGTTTTTTAAAAGATGAATGCTACATGTAGGGTTCTATTGTTATTCTCATTTCCTAAGAAAAAATTAGATGGAGAAAAAAGGCTGAATAAATTATTCAATACCTACCTAACTGTACTGTGTACTTCTAATCTCTCCTACTTGCTGCTATGATAATATTCTCACGTGACACTCTTATTTTCCTACACAGTAAGCTTTAGGAGCTACCTAATGCTTACAGAAAAAATACCAAATTCTTTTTTTTTCTTTTTTTTCCCAGCATGGCATTCAAGACTATACAATCTCGTAGGTACCAGAGTCCTATACATCTTACTGAGACTACATTATCAGAAGTTTTTTTTGAGATAAGTCTTACTATGTCACCCTCCGTAGAGTACTATGGCGTCTTATCTTAGCTCACAGCAACCTCAAACTCTTTTGGGTGTAAGCGATTCTCTTGCCTCAGCCTCCCAAGTAGCTGGGACTACAGGGACTCGCCTCAATACCCGGCTATTTTTTGGCTGTAGTTGTCATTGCTGTTTGGCAGGCCCACACTGGGCTCAAACCTGCTACCTCTGGTGTATGTGGCTGGCGCTCTAGCCACATGAGCTACAGGCACGAAGCCTTATCAGAAGTTTTCTAAACATCCATCACATTTTACCTGATCTGCACCTTTGTTTACACAGGTGTCCAGCCTAAAGGCAATACAGCGGGTAGAGTATGGGTTTTAGAGCCAAGCAAACTGGGTTCAAATCCCAACTTTTTTTTTTTATTAAATCACAGTTGTGTACATTAATGCACTCATGGTCAAATCCCAGTTTTGCTCCCCAATTAGCTGTGTAATTGTGGGCAAATCTGAGCTTTAATTTCACTTGTAAACAAAAGTCAAGTACCTTAAAAGATTGATGGTGATGGTGGTTTTTTTTTTTTTTTTTTTTTGACAGAGTCTCTTTTGTTGCCTTTGGTAAAGTGCCAAGATGTCACACATCATAGCAACCTCAAACTCTTGGGCTCAAGAGATTTTCTTGTCTTAGCCTCCCGAGTACATAGGACAACAGGCACCTGCCACAACACCCAACTATTTTTAGAGACAAGGTCTTGCTCTGGTTCAGGCTGGTCTTGAATCTGTGATCTCATGCAATCCACCTGCCTCCACCTCCCAGAGTGCTAGGATTATAGGACTGCGTCACTGCACCTGGCCTTGATGGTGATTATTTTAAATTAAAATAGTACTTAGTATAATGACTGGTTGGTACTTAATAGATGTGGGTTTTTTTATGGTCTTCTGTCAAGGTACTTTTTTTCCCTCTGTCTTATGCTTTATAAAATCTTTTATGTCTTTATAAGGGTTAGTTCAGAAGCCCACATATGCATACAGCCTTATACAGTTAGAGAAACTCTAAGTTAGAAGTAATCTCTTTTAACTTATTAAGAATTGCTTAATTTAAAATTATTTTCATAGCAACAAAAATAATTTTATGTTTGGGGGTCACCACAACATGAAGAACTGTATTAAACATAAGGAACTGTATTAAAGGGTCATGGTATTAGGAAGGTTGAGAACCACTGCTCTAGGGTCGGTCTTTTCAGTGACAATTCTTGTATAAGAATTTCTTTTAATCAGGCTCGTGCCATCGCTGTTTATTAATATTTATGTTTACTAGGTAATAAACCACCCAAATGCAGATAACATATTTTTATGTTGTACCATTACTATTTGATAAATTAAAAACAAGTACAATTGTCCAGTTATGTGGATCAGTACATCAAATGTTGAAGATCTCAGGAGTTTGAGATCAGCCTAAGATACCATCTCTACTAAAAACAGAAAAATTAGCCAGGCATCATGGCATGTGCCTGTAGTTCCAGTTACTTGGGAGGCTTAGGTTGCAGTGAGCTATGATGCCACAACACTCTATCCAGAACCACAGAGACTCTATCTCAAAATAAATAAATGAACAAATAAGACAATAGCAACATTATTTACCAATTGATCCTTTACCTTAAGCCACCTGTTTTTCTCAATACTTTCCGTGTATTTATTTCCACAATATTATGTGGAAGATACTATTATTTTAATTTCATGGAAGAGGAAAAGGAAACACAGAAAGGTTAAGTAACTTGCCTAAAGCCTCACAGCTATTACTCAATGGCAAGAAAAAGCAAATCTGGTAAATTGGCTCTGGAACTCTTAATCAGAACGTTACCCTAAGACAGAAGGTATAAAGGACATGAGGCCCATCCTCCACCCTTAGATATTTAAATAAGGATCCCCAAAATTTCAGAAACATTTTATCTCCCCAAACATCTTTATGTTTTATGCTTTAAAACTAAGGCAGGCAAGTCCTTAAAAATTTTGAGGGGGAGTCTAGAATATGATCTTTAAGCTTGAGTCCCTCTTTCAAGCAAAACACTATTAGTGATGCTGAAAATGTAAAGTACACTGAAATACTATTCACATTTGTCCTCCAAAAGCAAAAGCTGCAGCTGAAATGGCTGGTGAAAATTAATGTAAGCAGTTCTGCTTTCAACAGTTGTCCTGTAAGCACTGAATTTTCTTCTTGAAGTGTCCACTAAGTTTAAACTGCACATCCATTTGAGTCCTTTAACAAGTATTTGGTAAAATGGAAATGGTAAATCACTCTGTACAACTTATTATGTCTGCAAAAACAGTTCCCTGGAGGACACAGAACAATGAGGAAGATGGCAGAATTTAATATCCTTCCTTAAATAAAGGAAAAAATAAATAAAATTTCAGGTAACTAGGCTTTAAACAAGGACAATTCACAATTTATATCTATTAATTCCTTAATATTCTCTCCATACAGCCTCCTGTTTTTATTGGACAAAGGCATTCTCTTTATAAACACAGGCCTCGTGTTTTCTCACTGCCAGAAAACAGAGTATTAATTTGCAGAGATGATTTTGTGTCACTAAAAATAAGAGACCATACCTGCCTTAAGCTTTTTTCATACCAAGGTTATCAACATAAAAGTATAGGCTTTTATTTCATTTTTTTCCTCTTTGGGGTGGAAGGATGTTCATATTTGTATTCCAACTGCATTCTTGAAATTAAAATGCCTTCTCTTCTCATGTGGAGTTCATGGACTCTGTTTATAGTCAGATCTGATTTTCACTCAGGATCCTGCAGCCACAGAACACTTTCAAATAAATTTTCCCTTTTAGCTTTTTATTTTATGCATGATCTAAGGCTGATTTCCAAATATCTCCCTTTCTTTTGAGAAGAGATATAATATGAAAGATTCTTAGATGTTTTTTTCAATTGATATTGTTAAGCAATCCTTTTCAATAGTCTAATTTCATCACTTTTTTTTTCTTTACACCATCCCAAACCTTTATATACTTTCGGATGGTACCCTCCAATTTAAATAGAAAAGACAGAAAATACTCAAAGTGCTAACATTTTGTTACTCATCTTGTTGAGTCACACTCGATTTTCTAACATGCAGATTTACTTTTATTAAAACCACTTTATAGCAGATCTTTTTTAAGAATCCAATTTTTATTTTTGGATCTCAGAGATAAACGCATTTCACTTTTGTGTGATCTGAATCACAGAGTATTTATTTACCTTAATATAGACATAAATCTACATTGTAACATGGGGGGATGTGAGAGAACATACAGAGATGTTCAAACATAGGTGTATTAGTCCATTTGCACTGCTATAAAGGAAATACACAAGGCTTGGTAATTTATATAGAAATGTAGTTTATTTGGCTATCAGTTTTGCAGGCTGTACAAGAAGCATGGCACCAGCAACTTCCAATCAAGGTGAAAGAGGAGCAGGCATGCCACATGGTGACAGCAGGAATAAGAGAGAGAGGTGGTAGTGCCAGGCTCTTTTAAGCAACCAGCTCTCTCATGAACTAATGAAGAACTAATTACCCAGGGGAGGGTACCACTCCATTCAGGAGGGATGGTCCAATACTGGGGATCAAATTTCAACATGAAATTTGGAAGGGCCAAACATTCAAGCCACATCAATAGGTTCGAAGATGATCTTCAAAGGTTTTTAAATAAATGCCATTTGTAAGTCCAACAATTTGTAGTTGTCCCTGATTTTTCTTTCAGTATGTGGTTTTTCAAAATTGATTTGGTAAAAACATATGTAAATATGTCTAAGAAAGAATGAACACAAAACTATAATTACAATCTATCAAAAAGAGGCCTTGCTCTTTAAACTGAAATATTGTTAGCCCTTCCTGCATTCTATAAAAGATTCAAGGTTGAGTGAATTAGTTGTTTGAATTGTGTTTGCAAGACAAGACAATAAATTAACTGTGATCTTAAAAGCTTAAATTCTAAGATTTGTGTCTCATTTACTATTTTACAGAGATATATATGTGTATATTTTTTATTTCAGACTAATATGAGGGTATAAACGATTAGGTTATAATGTT
Organism: Galago senegalensis; assembly: GCA_963575145.1. NCBI lineage: Eukaryota > Metazoa > Chordata > Mammalia > Primates > Galagidae > Galago > Galago senegalensis. The sequence continues at coordinate 23,978 of CAUYTI010105931.1, read as the reverse complement.
TGCATTTGTTAGGTAAGGTTCCTGTTGTAGTTGTGTCCCTCACCCAGAAGATACATCTATTTTTTTAAACTTGTACTATTTTCATAGAACTATTTACTGAGCACTACAGGGCAGCTACTTTATTAAGAACTTTATATGAATTATTTCACTTAATCTGCACAGCAATCCAATGAGGATTTTACTATTTTTAGCATCAATTTACAAAGAAAAAGCCTGGGTCTTAGACAATAACTTGTCCAAATTCATATACAAAGCTACAAAATAGCAAAGCCAGGAATCAACTTGTAAAGACTGATAAATACCCCACTGTTGGTTGGTATCATATTGACCCAGTAAGCTTATCACAGGCTAGGCTCCATCTTGAATTTACAAGTCAGAAAGGAAGGAGAAAAGGGTCTTACGTGTGTATTTAATGTGTACATGTAGTATATATAGACATTTAGATTACCAAAAGCCTTAATATGTGCAAAGTTTGAAAATTTTGAAATTCAAAATTTCCCTATTGAATATGATTTCAAATGATTATCATTAGATGAGCAGGCATGGCCATGGGACCAAGATGGCAGAGTGTTCCACAGTCAGCGTGTAGGGCTTTGCTAGGCCACATGCCACTCCCCTCACCTCTCCAATTCCAATTTGAGAACCAAGAAACTAGAGTTTCTTCATCAAAAGAGACATTTTTCAAAACCATCCAGTAAAACCCCAAAACCCTTTCCTTCTCACTGGTATCCCTGTGTAACATGACACTGGGTCCCTTGCAATGTTTGTTTATTTTTTCATGTATTTACTATACTATACTTTTTATTGTTATCCTAGGGTATACTGCTACTTACATTAAAAAAAAGAAAGTTAACTGTAAAACAGCTTCAAGCAGGTCCTTCAGAAGATATTCCAGAAGAAAGCTTTTTTTTTTTTTTTTTTTTTGGAGACAGTCTTACTATGTTGCCCTTGGTAGAGTACCAGCCATGGCATTACAGCTCACAGCAACCTTAAACTCTTGGGCTTAAGCGATTCTCTTGCCTTAGCCTCCCAAGTAGCTGGGACTACAGGCACCTGCCACAATGAACAGCTATTTTAGTTGTTGTTGTTTGTTGTTGTAGCAGCTGTCACTATTGTTTAGCAGGCCTGGACTGGTTTTGAACCTGCCAGCCCTGGTCTATGTGGCCAATGCCCTAGTCACTGAGCCTACAGGTGCCAAGCCAAGAAGGCATTTATTATTATTATTATATATTTTGAGGATTCCTTGAGGGTACAAAGAATTAGGTTACACTGATTGTGGCTGTTAGGTAAAGTCCCTCTTGTAATTGTGTCCTGCTCCCAAGAGGTGTGCCATATACCATGATCCTCTCTCCCCTCTCCCAGATCCCTCATTTCCTCTTGTATTACATCATATACTGCCTTCATATTAGAATTGAGTACAGTGGATGCTTGCTTCTCCATTCTTGTGATGCTGTACTAAGAAGAATGTGTTCCACCTCTAGCCAGGTTAATGCAGTAATGTCTCAGGGTATAAAATCAATGTTAACTCATCAGTAGCCTTTGTATACACCAATAACAGCCAAGTTAAGAAGGAATCAAGAATACAATTCCGTTTACAGTAGCTTCAAAGAAAATGAAATACTTAGGAATACACCTAACAAAAGAGACGAAAGATTTTTTCAAAGAGAATCGTGAAACCCTAAGAAAAGAAATTGCAGGAGACACAAACAAATGGAAGAACATACTATGCTCATGGCTGGGAAAACTCAATTGTCAAAATGTCTATTCTACCCAAAGCAATCTACAGATTCAATGCAATTCCCATTAAAATTCCTATATCATATTTTGCAGTACTAGAAAAAATAGTTCTTCATTTTGTATGGAACCAGACAAAAACCTGCATAGCTAAGGCTATTCTTGGTCATAAAAACAAAGTTGGCAGCATCACCCTCCCTGACTTTCAGCTATATTTCAACTCCAGAGTAATCAAAACAGCTCTATGTATTGGCACAAAAAATAGAGACATAGACATAAGGAAGAGAATAGAAAACCAAGAGATAAAACCAGTCTCTACTTGCCATCTGATCTTTGATAAACCAAACAAAAGCATACAGTGGGGAAAAGAATCCCTACTCAACAAATAGTACTGGGAGAACTGGATAACCACATGTAAAAGGCTGAAACTTGACCTATACCGTTCACTATAAAAATTGACTCAAGATGAATAAGAGACTTAAATCTAAGACAAAATGATAAAAATCTTAGAAGAAAGTGTAGGGTAAACTCTTGACGATGTTGGACTGGGGAAAGACTTTATGACAAAGACTTCAGCAGCCATCCCAATAGCAAAAATTAATAAATGGGACTTAAGCTGAAAAGCTTCTGCACAGCTAAGGACACACCAAGTAAAGCAAAAAGACAACCTTCAGAATGGGAAAAGATATTTTCAGGGTATGAATCTGATAAAGGGTTGATAACTAGAATCTACAAAGAACTCAAATTAACCAACAGAAAAAGTATAAACAATCCCATCTTACTTCTGGGCAAGAGATATGAACAGAACCTTCTCTGATGAAGACAGAGGAATGTCTAACAAGCATTTGAAAAAATGTTCATCATCTCTGATCATCAGAGAAATGCAAATCAAAACCACCCTGAGATATCACCTAACCCCAGTGAGAATAGCCCACATTACAAGCCCAATCTTAAACTATAAAGATGATTATGAATAAATAAATTAGTTATAACCTTTGATTAACAGAATGGGCCATTATTATTATTATTTATTAAATCATAGCTGTGTACATTAATACTATCATGGAGTACAGGCCTTTATTTTAATAAAATATATTATCTTTTTTTTGTTTCATATAAATACCTACTCTTATAAATAACTAATGGGAGGAAATGATGTATACTGCTAATCAAAAGGACTTCTAAATCTAGTATATATGCTGCTGAAGCAAGCACAAGACTTCTAGATTTATATTTTCTTTCTTTTTTTTTTTTTTTTTTTTGGTTGAGAGAGAGTCTCACTTTGTCTCCCGCAAAAGAGTATAGTGGCATCATAACTCATAGAAACCTCAAACTCTTGGGCTCAAGTGATCCTCTTGCCTCAGCCTACCAAGTAGCTGGGTCTACAGGTGCCTGCCACAATGCCTGGCTATTTTTAGAGATGAGGTTTTGATCTGGCTCACGCTGGTCTTGAAACTGTGAGCTCAGGCAACCCACCTGCTGTGGCCTCCCGGAGTGCTAAGATTACAGGCGTGAACCACCCCGCATGGCCTAGATTTATATTTTCAATTCTGAAATTTTCAAGCTTTATCAATAATATCTTTCTGAATGACCAATGGAAACATTCTATCGTCAAGATTTTTTATAAACATTCTAAGACAAAGTGGACCAGATCTTTTATGGTAAACTGATGATGTTCTGGGTGCTAGGTATTTCTTTTATGTACAGATTTTTTTAAAAAAAGGTAGTAATCACTGGCCAAAGACATGACTGCATATGAAATTCAAACTTTATCTTAAAAGAATGCACCTCCATCAAAATCACCAGATTCTTTCACATTTTGTTCTTAACCCCTGCATTTTTTTGGGTTAAGACTTAATCATTTTATTTGAGATCCAAAGAGACTTGTGTTCACAATTAGGGTAAGTATAATACAAGTTATTCTCAGGGGTGGATGTTAATCTGGTACAGCTATACCATTACTTATCTTATTGTCCCTGATTTTAGCATAAATTATTCCTTTTCCATAAAAGTAGTTATAGTTTCATTCAATCTTAACAGTACAACAGTATACAGTAAACATCTATCTTCTAATGGGGATTAATGTATATATTGTGAGAATAAAAGCAAAACTTGAAATAGCAAAGTAGGCTGTTGTATTTATTAATGGTATTGGTACAGTGTAAGAAATATTCATTTGCCTTTATATTCAAATAATCCCACCTTTGATTAACATCATTAGTTCTGACTTGTTATACAATATATGACTCCTATTTTATATATCTGGTTTGAGAAGCCAACTCCTATTGTATATATCTGGTTATACAATATATGACTCCTATTTTATATATCTGGTTTGAGAAGCCAAATTTAATTTCACAAATGTAAATCTATGTAGTCATTTACTACATTTTAGAGGAGTCTGGAGGAGACAGCTTAAAAGGCATATATGATCTGGTAGGAAAGAGTAAACATGTATATAGTTACATGTAAGAAGAAACTGAAGAGCATGGCACCATGTAGACTCAAAAAGATACAGGTACCAAAAGGCTTTAAGAAAATAAGGAAAAGTACATTTCTTGGCTTTGGTTGAGACATCCCAGAAAGTGATAAAGAATGTGACATGGAAAATTATCAAATGTAATGGTCAACATAAGTTTAGCTAGTTTTATAGGCATTTTCCCCCCTTGAGTTATACCTATTTATTTGTATTACTGATTTTTAATCAAAGGTTGTTTTAGTGAAGGGTCTTTTATCTAGATTTGAATTTATTATTCAAAGAAATGGAGAAAAATGAATGCAATAGAGAATCTTAAAATTATTCATTAAAAAAACAGAGCAGACTAAGAACTTCTAAAGGACCTAGAAAAATAAAGTTACTCAGTCAATGAATGTATAATGTAAAAACGGCTCAGGGTATCTGGATTTCAGAACCATAAACAAGGATCTTTACACAATTAATTATAAATAAACCTAGCTATGACTTGTTATACCTTGGTCCTATATATCAGACCACAGTGCATTAGAAATGCCACTGTTGCTTCCACCTCTGTTTTCCCTACCCCACAATTTACACCAGAACTTACGTTATGAAAGACCAAGATTTCAAATTTACTACTGAGAAGTTAATGTTTAGCCTCAACTTTGGGTATAGACTTATGAGGTTATATAAACTATATTTTGGAAAAATTACTTTCTTAATGAGAAACCAATTAATAAGAAAAACTTCCTGGAAGCTACCCGATAAGCTCTTTCATATCTAAAATATCAAATGACCTTTACTGACACCCCTGGATTGTTAAGCCAATGTAACCCATTAAAAAATAATATTTCTACGTTTATTCTACTTCTTGGCTACAAGTTCCTTGAACATTAAACAAACAAATAATAATACCTATTTTTAAAAATCATAAAATGCCTCAAAAACCACTCAAGATAAAGAAACTAACTGTACTTGGTTATCCATTGTAAAAATAATCCAATATATTTAACCAGCAAAGATACTGAACAAAAGAAGAGCAGTATTTGGAGGGACAGTTTTAAATGATGTATGGAGGGGAACGATCAGACTTAGCCAGCTATTCTAAGTCAGACAGAGACCTCCACGTTTATGTAGGATTGCTGCAATCTGTAGACAAAGGTATTTTCTCATTTGTCCACATGGTTGGTGCCTGCAGCTTCCATTTTTGGTGTGCTTCATTATTAAGAAGGATTTGTTATCCAGCCTTCCTATATATCAATTTCCTAAATACATCAAATTCTCATTTAAACACATTTTAATGCATTCAAATAAACCAAATTAAAAAAATAAGGATCCAGGTAACAGAAAAAGAACAGTTAAAAAGACACATTGAGCATACAAAATCAAAGATATCTTTAATCTGGGAGAAAAGGTTTTATAAAGAACAAGTATAAAAAGAGAAGGAATTAAGATACACAAAAAGCATACATTTGCCAAGTGACCTTAATCAATTTCATTATCCTGGATGCACAATGTTCAAATATTATCTCCAAATACCTTCAACTTGCATCACATCAGTATCTCTGGACCCTGGATAATCTCTCAAATAAGCTTGAGAACTATGTGCTTACAGTGATAAATAAAATATGGAGGGTGCTAAAAAAAAGTATACATATTTTAAGAAAGAAAAAAGCTCAAATATTGATATTTTATAGCACTTTGAGAATTCCATGGAGAGTTTGTTAAAAAGGGAAGTCTCAGAGCTTCCAGCTTGATGAACACACAGAAGTATTAAGAAGGTAGTATGCCCACAGAGGGCATGAAACCTCCACATGCCCCATTCCCAACTCCTCATTACCTTGCCCTATGCATTGCTTCCATTTGGCTGCTCCTGAGCTGTTCCTTTAAACATAAATTCGTAAATATCTGGTGGAATTTGGCTATAAAACATCAGGACATGGAGCATTTTGGGAGACACATCTTTGCCTCCAGCTTTAAGGTCCTGATTTACTACTCACATTACTAGAGTGTTCTAGTCTTCGTTTTTACCACTGATGAGACAAAAAGAACTGTAGCCTATTATGCAATGTCTCCCTTGGATTTATTCTCTAAGTCTTTGAAAGAGACCAAAAGACCACAGAAAGTCTCTCAGTAGGGTTTGAGATATTAAGTACCTAATTACTCCTGTGAAAGGAAGAAAAAGTCTCTGGCAGTGATTACTGGAAACACTTCAGCATGTTCTTCCCATGTGGGAACACTACTGCATCCCTAAATATCCATAGGTGGGTTCAAGATGGGATGTGACAGGGATGGGATCTTTGCATGTAATTCTAGGCTATTTAATAAAACAAAAAAAGAGAATTACCTATTTCATTACAACAACAAAAAAAGAAGTTCTTAGGTCTCACCTTCAGAAACTGATAAAATAAATCTAGGGTTTGGCAATTTTAATTTTTAATATATATTCCAAGTAATTAGTAATTTTGAAGCAGGTTATCAGTAGATCATATTTTGAAAAACACTAGTATATATGTTGAAACTGTCTATAGATACTGAACCCAGAAGGAAGAGAAAGACAAGAATTTTCTAGCCTCAGGAAGCTTTTGCGTTTAGTGAGAGTAACTGACGGTTATTTTTACCACTTTTACCAGTCTAAATGAATTTATTTGGTTAAGAAAGATATTATAATTAGCATTGGAATTAAAATTACACAAGTGCCTCATGGCAATTTAATGGAAATTTAATTTCACAAATGTTAAATCTATGAGAACTGAAAATAAATAAGATAGAATGAGAAGCTAGGGACTGAGTTATTAGCTATTTTTGTGTAGTTTACATATCCTAGTAAAAGTCCTAGTCTTCTCTTTTATCTTCCCATTCTCATATTTAAAAAAGGGCCACAACAATAAAATACATGTAATGAGTATAACAACACAGAATGCAGTTTTGAATTCTCTACTTATCTTTCCAAGTGACATAGTACCCCTAAAGCAGTGGTTCTCAACCTTCATAATGCCGTGATGTATTTTCATTGTTACAAAGGGGTCGTGACCCACAGGTTAAGAACTACTGCCCTAACAGATTCGAGTAAAATTGAGGTAAGGAGTTGATTAGCACAAAACAACTTCAGAAAACACTAAATTTAATGCAGGTTGAGCCACAGGTGTTGAAAATTAGAGATCTTTAAGTATATACTACTTACGCAGTGATGGGAATAAGAGCTGATTTTATAAGATAACTTTGTATAATTTAAAGTTTCTAAAAAATATAACAGTCTGACTTGTGAAGCAGGTACTATCTCCAGAAGAGTTCAAACACTCTACAAGACACCACCTTTAGAAATGTGATATATACAATTTCTACAATGACCAAAGGGGAGGCTAGATCTAAATACAATGGCATTTTTTTACCCAATGAACACACAAATATTTCTGTGGCTACAAAACTCAGCACTGAACTTAATAGGGACTTCAGGTGTAACAGCATTACTACACGTAACAAACAGAAGTGAAGGCATGGTAAGTAGCAAAATCAAAGGCATAAAGTTTCAAAAAACCCCGAAAACCCCCCCAAACCCAGCACAGGCTGGTTGAGAATCTGTATATGCAGTTCAGTGTTGCTGGAGTATAAAATGAGTCTATGCAAGTGGTACATGACTGTGCTGGAGAGGGAGGTGAGTGCATGATGAAAATAGTTGTTAGCTGTCACATGAAGCAGCTCAGATTTTATCCTGTAACCACTGAGGAATCACTGACAGATTTTAAACAGTAAGATAAATGAGTCTAGAACTATTAAGAAGTAATGGTAAGAGATGATGGGAGCCTAAACTAATGGTAGGTGGCATAGTAATATGGTTGGAAATTGGGATGGACTCAAGATACACTAAAAAAAAAAATCTGATCAGATTTGTGCAGAGATACATACTACCCTGATTTTACATTTGTATGACAGTCTTCAATATTTTAAAATTCTGTACTTAACCAAATTTGACTCTAAATTTATGAAATGCTAGGAAACTGAGCTGTACTTATTAAAATTAAAAAAAATCCAATATTTTTCATGTGATAGTAAATCATTGCAATTGCAATATTGTTTGAGTTTTTACAGCAAGTCCCTGGGTTTACTAAGTACAATGCCAAATTGTGATAAACATATATTCACATACGTCAGGCTGATATAAGATCTCAGATAAATTATTAGGAAAATATAACTCTCAGGAAGACAGATGAATGGCTAACAAACATATGAAAAAATGCTCATTATCCCTAATCATCAGAGAAATGCAAATCAAAACCACCCTGAGATATTACCTCACCGCAGTTGAGAATAGCCCACATCACAAAGTCCCAAATGCTGGCACTGATGTGGAGAGAAAGGAATACTTTACACTGTTTGTAGGACTACAAATTAATATAGCCGCTTTGGAAAGAAGTATGGAGAATCCTCAAAGAACTCAAATTAGACCTCCCATTTGACCCCAGCAATCCCACTATTATGCATCTACCCAGAACAAAGAAAATCATTTTATAAGGACATTTGCACTAGATTGTGTACTATAGCTCAATTTGCAATTGCCAAAATGTGGAAACAACCTAAGTGTCCACCTACCTAGGAATCAATTAACAAGCTGTGGTAATATATACCATGGAATACTATTCAGCCACTAAAAAGATGGTGACTTTACATCTTTTGTATTAACTTGTATAGAGTTGGAACACATTCTTCTTAGTAAAGTATCACAAGAATGAAGACCAAGAATCCAATGTATTCCAAGAACTCAATGTACTGAATTCTAATATAAAGCCAGTGGACAGTCTAATACAAGCCCACATAAGAGGAAAACTCAAAACAATTCAAGGTGGGGGACCAGGGAATGAGGGAGCAGGGAGAGGGGAGGAGAGTGGGAGATGGGTGTGTTCTAACTTAATGGGCACAATGTTAGGGTATATAGCACACATCTTGGGACCAGACAAAATTATAATAGGGGCTGTACTTAACAAACATAAACAATGTAATCTAATTCTTTGTACCCTCAATCAATCTGAAACAATAAAAAAATAAGTAATTTAAAAGTCCTTAATGGTTAAGATCATGCTGAATCACTACTCTGGATAGCCTAAATACTTCCTTCACACTTTAAAATTCTTGCCCCTGGCTAAATTTGTATTGAAAGCTTCATTAGAAACCAAATTTCAAACATGATTTTATGTTACCTGCTACTGCAAGTTTGAAATGAAATTGTCTTTTGTAATTGATAATCCTTTTGTCGCTAGATGAAACACATGTAATATGGGGGGGGAGAGGCAGTATAGGTGGCAATATGGGAGGTAGCAATATAAGGCAGGGCTGGAGAATTAGCAGCATAAATAATGAGTGAGAAAATAAATGATTTGAAAGAAGTTTTCCATCTTTCTGACATCTATTATACAATATTTTGAAAAAGGTAACCATCCCTAAAATATTATAAGAAATAAAATGTTTATTTACTCTTAATGCACTTCAGGAATCATTAAAAGTGATTATTAAAAACCCTTATATTTGTAGAAGTAATATGAGTGTTAGGAACCAAAGGGCGAAGCTTAAGAGGAAGAGAGCTAGAAGTAGCTGTGCAACAAGAAAATAAACAAACAGGCTGTACAACTGCAAATTAATGACATTTCTTGAACATACTGGAGAACTGCGGTTATAGGCAAAACAACGTGAAATTACTATATGTCACCTATGGGAAAAACAGTGCCTAAGCATTTGCTTACCAGGCACAGAAATAACTATATAAGCTAGCAGAATGACTTAGATAAAAATGTTTATAGAAATATTAAAGGCTGAGTGTGGGCTAGCATGAATGTGAAGTCCTAGGGGCTACAGATCTTATTGGTGCAGAGGTGCACCCTCTTGCAGGCTTTTCCTCTATGAAACCTACCATGGAATACTGGGGAAAATCCTGAAAAGTCTTTTCATGTTCTTTGTGTTTCAAGGCACAAGGAACACTAACCTTCGCCAAAATGTCATTCAGACTCAAAATGCTACTCAGTCACATCTCCTCTCTGTCCCCCACAGAACAGAAAAATTAGTCCCTAGGAAAGGTGGAGAGGGAGGAATTATAGCCTGAGGGCACTGGTAGAAACGTGTAGCTTAGAGAAAGAAATAGGAAACAAAATGACCCTTGATGGTGGGTGGGAACACTTACTAGGCCTTGCACTAATTACATTTCAAAAAGGGATAGAAACAACTGTGAAGTCCACATCCTAATACCTAGGTTCACAGTTTCTTTCTGACTTAGATTTAGAATTAATTAGAACATCAAAGAACACCCCTCCTCCCTGCACAAAAAAGCACCCTGAATGATGACAATAGCAGAATATAGCAAGGAACAGATTCTTTCTCAGAAGGAGTGCAAAGACAGACCAATTTTCTAAGTAAAGTTTCCCAAGACTGGAAAAACAAACATCATGTGTACTCATTCTTAAATTGGAGCTTTTTAATCTAATAAATTAGTTTGGTTGAGATATAAATGACATAAAATAAACTGCACATATTTTAAATGTACAATTTGATAAGCTTTGATATACATGTACGCACATGAAATTATCACAATTAAAACAGTAAACATGGCTCATTGACAAAAATTTTCTCATGTACCTTTGTAATCCCTTCCTTGTCCATTCTTCTGTACAGTTCCTCCTTTCTCTTTCACCTCCCCAAATTGATTTGGTTTTTGACAATAATGATTGGCTTGCACTAAAAAAAAAGACCCCAAATCCAATAGAGAAAACATATTCAGAAAAATCCTCTAGTGGAAAACTGACACTCTAAATAGAAGATATCATTATAGGAAATTGAAACCTGAGGTGCACTGAGGATAACCCTAACAACAACAAACGAAAATTATGACTACATTCACACAGCTTCCGCACTGAAAGGATTGCAGAAAATAAAAATGCTTCCAAGTATAAAAAATAATCACTTCAGTATTTACTATCCTATACATTACGTCTGGCTTTCAACCAAAAATCATAAGGAACTCAGATAAAAACACAATTTGAGGAGACAAAGCGATCATTAAACTAGATTCAGGTATAATACAAAATTGAAACTTTAAGAAATAATTATGATTAATATGGTTAAAAAGGTCTGATAGAGAAGTAAAAATGTGTAAGTAATTTCAGCAAAATGATTTATTTAAACTATAAGAATCAAACACAAATGCTAGAAATAGAAAATAGAAAAAAATAGTAACAAAGATAAATACTGCTTTTGATGTATACTCAGTAGACTTGACAAAGCTGAAGAAAAAAATTCATGAACTTAAAGATAGGATAACAGAAATTACCAAAAAATGAAATACAAAAAAAGGTGTGAAAAGCAAAACAAAGCAGAATAGGCATCTAAGAGCTATGAAACAGATTCAAATAGGCTAACATATCCATTATAATTTGAATTCCAGGAGAAGTGAGGCAAGAAATAATGACTGAGAATTTTCTGAAACTATAAACAGACAAAACCCATATTTAATAAGTCCAGAAATCACTAAGCAGGACAAATACCATAAAACCCCCACGTATCAGCATATCATGTAAAAACTGCTAAAACTGAATACAAGGAAAAAATCCTTAAGAAAGTCAGAGGGGGAAAAAAGGGGACATATTACCCACTGAAGAATAAGGATAAAAAATACAGCAGACTTCTCATGAAAAGCCATGTATATAAGAAGATAATGGTGTAGTATCTTTAAACTGACAATGGAAAAAAGCCCAGCAACCCAGAGTTCAATATCTAGAAAAAATGCCTTTCAAAAAATAAAGAATAAAGATTTTTCTCAAACAACTGACAAGTACTCACTGTAGATTTACTCTACAGAAAATGTTAAAGGAAGTTATTTATGTAATAAACATGATATAGGTCAGAAATCTGAATTTATACAAATAAATGAAGAACATTAGAAAAAGATAAAATAAGACTTTATTTTTAATTGCTGTAAAAGATAACTTTAAAGCAAAAAAGAGCAACACAGTACTGTGTTATAGTACATATAAAAGTAAACTACATGGCAGTAACAGAAAAAAGGACAGGACGTAGAAATTTAGAATATGTGTATACGATTATAAAGTTCTTCTACTACCCTTAAGCAGTACATTTATTGTTTGAAGAAAGTTTAGATTATTTAAAAAGTTGTATTGTAAACTCCAAGGCAATCACTAAGAGAAATTTTAAACAAAAGTCTAAATAATAATTCAATATGGGTGATAAAAGAATGTTCAATTAAACCCCTCAAATAGAGGAAGAACAGACAAAGCTAAGCAGATATGAAGATGAGAGATATATTTTAACCCAAAGATATCAATAATCATACATCAGTTAAATGGCAGAGATTATCAGATTGGAAAAAAGCGCAAGAGCCAGCTATGTGCTATCTATGACAAATCCACAAATCCATAGCTGGATTAAAAGTAAAAGGATTAAAAAGTACAATCATTAACCAAAATAATGTGAAAAAGGGCACTGGTCTATTACTTTTCTATCACATAATCCTTTAACATATTAAGGGATTAAGATAGAAGCTCTTCATTTAAAAAACATGACAGTTAAGGCATAATATAAACTCAAATACAGTAACTTTCTACTAACGTGTGGTAGTAAATGTCTATCTGAACACTTACTGACAGTGTAAAATTGCCAAAGTTAATGCAGAAAGTAATGCAATAATTACAATAACGGAAATACTACATTAAGAGTGAAACATCAAAGAGTATGGAAATTAAGAGGATCAAAACCCTTTAGTGAGATTTTTACAAATAAAGCATGTTTCTTTTTCTTAACTATTGTTATTTGTAAAATATTCATATGCTAGAACCATAGTCCTCAAGGGATACCAGAATTTACTCAATAAGGATATCTAGAAACAGTCAAAGATAATTCAGTTTCTCAGAAAATTCCTTTGGAAAACTTTTGCCCCATCTTTTCAACAGCAAGGACGTTTTCATTTTGAGGTGAGTCATGCTCAATTGGCAGAGGGGTTCTTTTCTTTCTTTTTCGGAGTGTCACCCTGGCTAGAGTGCTGTGACATTATCACAGCTCACTGCAACCTCTAACTACTCGGCTCAAGTGATACTCCTGTCTCAGCCTCCTAAGTAGCTGGGACTATAGGTACTCGCCATAACACCCAGTTGATTTTTCTCTTTTTAGTAGAGACTGGGTTTAGCTCTTGCTCAGGCTGGTCTTGAACTCCTGAGCTCAAGCAATCTTCCCACCCCAGTCTCTTGGAGTGCTAGGATTATAGATTTGTTTTTTGTGACGTTAGGAGACAAACCAGAATTGGAGGTATTTATTCCATTTGTAAATGAGTTTAAGAGCCCAATTAAGAGGTGAAATAATGTAAACCAGAGTTTCTGAGACAGTCAACATTTTGGTAAATTTGTTATGCATGAGGTAATATAAGGTTTCACTTGGTGAGTAACCTACATAAAAACAATGTAATCTTATTGTAAGCATAATTGGTCTTGAACTCCTTGGCCTTAATCGATCTCCCCACCTTGGCCACCTGAAGTGTTGGGATTATACATGTGAGGCACTACATCTGGCCCATTAGTTATGTTTGGTAGATGAGTTTAGAATTAATATGACATTTAAACAAAGACTAAAAATAAAACCAAAAGCCAAACCCCAAGAAACCCCTAAGATAGTACCCTTGAGAAGCAATCATTTTCTCCAAATCCCTAAAATAATGGTTTGGAAAGGACAGAATGAGAAGAAAAAGAGAAATGAGAAAGTAGGAAAAGCATGAATTTCATGCACAAAGGATAATCACACACTGGTTAAAAGAAGTGGTCTTTATTATTCTAGTATGACTGAGAACCCGTTTTAAAATAGTGAATAATGTGAGTGAGAATGTAAAGCCTACATGATTAACGGGCTTTTTGTAAGACCATGGAGAACCCCATTAGGGATCTGAGAATTTGTTTTGCTACTAAGGATATTTCATGCTTTCTATTTTTAAAGGGAATTCAGTTGTTAGATCTTAAAAATCCAGTGAAATGCAAAAGGGACAAGTAAGATCTTAACACTTTATAAAAGACAAAACTATGAGGAAACAAAAAATATTTGTTATAAACAAGGATTCCTACTGAACTCTGAAGTAGCAAGACTAACCTATTTATTTGGAAAAGTATAATCCTTATTTTATTCTGCCATAATATAAAACTGTTTCTAAATGTAAATATCCATGTAAGTCTCTATGTATGAACTATCCATTCTTACTAGTCGACATTTTGGTTCAATTTATACCACTACAGTATTCCATTAGTACCAACATTAAGGATGATCATGTGAATTACAGATTCAGTTGGTTAGCAAAACATGTTAAGGAAAGGGCATATCAGTATTACTTAAATTATTCTTGGCGGCTAAAAAAAAATTATATACACTCAGCTATAGATTTCAAACTTGACAAAGGCATTTAAATAGTTTGGCATAAAATATTTTATCTTATCAGGTGATAACACTACCATAAGCTCCAAGGTGATTTAATTTTTTGAGAATTATAATAAACAAGCAACTTAAGAGATATGCTTGGTGAGTTACAAAGTCACTGCTTTAGACACTTTAGAATTTAAAACAACAAAAAGGAACAAAATCTTGAAGTCAACTTAACTTTTTAATACAATCTATTCCTAAAGATTTCTACTTTTATCAGAAAGCCAAAGATCAAAAAGATGAATAAAAGCAGTACCAACTAATTGCCTATTTATTATAATTCTCTATCATGTGTAAATGCTTGGTTATTTAAACCAAAAAATTAAGATTTACTTTCTGCCTTCATATTCATCTTTTGGTTGGTAGGCTATCACAGTTCAAATAAAAAACTATATTTTCATACTCATTAATCTGCTTATCTACCGTTAAAAAAAGACAATGTAAACAGGCACACAATTATACGGCTTCTTCACAACAATCATAATAGACTGACATTTCTTATCTACATAATCAAATTATTCCAATTTTCAGCAATAATAACTTTCCTATTGTCCTGGGAATAGCCAACATCAACTCCAGACGGCTTTATTTGGAAAAACGTTGATTTAAGACATGGAGAGTAAGAGATTCAAACGGCACAAACCCTATAAAGATCACATTAAATGTAGGAGAGTGTCATGAGAACAACGGTTGCTAATGAGACTACAGAAGTAAAATCCAAAAAATACATTTCTTCTCCCTAGATAGGATACAAGTTTAAATTAGGAGACACTTTTTCTTAAATAATTATGACCTAGTTAGTACATACAAAAAAATTTATTTTAGCTTAGTTAATTCTCTTTTAAGCACTTGTTAAATGCATTTTTACTTAATGTGAAAAGAATAACCATGCTTTTCCATTAGTACACTTTGGCATATTCAACCAATTCAAATATTATTCATCAAAAACTTTTCAGTAAAAGAAATGATATGCAACATTCCATTTTCCTTCTTTGCACTATTATCATGTAATTTTGGTAAAAACTACCAGACTCAAATCCCTTCCCTTTTCAAAATATTCTGGATGCTTTTAAGCATGCTGTGTCAGTTCTATGCTTTAAGATTGGCATAGGTAAATAAATACTATTTTTAAGAAAGGATTTTATGAGGAAAAAAGATAAAATTAGATTGGTCAAATTCTATTACAGAAATATAAAAATAACAATAAAATACTTTAAATGTCATCTAGAAGATCTTTTAAACCCATTTTGTTGAGATTATTATACATTAACCATAAAAGATCTAATGCAACAAATATTTTCCCAGAGGCTATCCACACAGAAGTTGATATTAAAGTCAAGGAAAATTCATGTGATTTATTTAGAGAAGAAAAATATTAACAGGTTTGCCTCAATTTTCCATCATCTTCTTGTTGCCTCCCTTTTCTACTTGCCCACCCACTCTAGTCTGGTCACTAAGAGAAGAGTTGGGGCACTTAGGAGGAGATGGGAATCTTCCTGGAAGCCAGGGTCCGTGATCAGAAATCTTCGTTCCTTCCACTCCTAAGACAGACAAGAGTTCATTCAAATTGGCCCTCTTCCAGTCAGGAAAATTTTCTAAAGTGTTATAAACCATCCAGCTAGAAGAAAGAAGAAAGGAAAGGAAAAATAGTAGGGAAAAGAGAAACAGAGTTGAAAGAGGGAAGAAAGAAAAGAAAAAAAAAAAGAAGCTCCAATGTTGTCTTCTCAGTGTTCACTGAGAAACTCAAGAAAAAGTTTCTAAGTGTGGGAAGTAAATATATTTTTAAAGGTGGTAATTTTAATACCAAAAATAAAAGATCATCTTACTTTTAGTTTTCTTTCTCAAGTGAGTAGCAAAATCTAACAGACATTAGGTAATTCATAATTATAATTATTCCCTCTATATAAGTATACGCTTATAAGCAATTTAGGTCTCTTGGTTACTATGTATAATAAATCTCTTCCCAGTGGTAACATGATTCATCTATTCTTAAACTTGATTGTTCATATAATTTCCAAAGGACACCTGAGAAACTTTTCAAAATATAGATCTATATCCTACCCTGACATACATAGTCATAGGTCTATAAATAGAACTGTTTTGTTAATTGTTTTTGAAAGATCTCCAGATGATTCTGATAATCAGATTTGAGAATTACTGGCATAAATAAATTTTATTATTGATGCTTTCTGCACTTTAATGGAAGCAAGACTGGCTTACAGTATTACGTGGCTTCTCAAATGTGTTTTATCTCCCTAGTTTAGTGCAATATGATGCTTTATACAAAAAGAAAATGTTTATTACAAAGAGAAGGATGCCTATTTCATAGATAAAAACTTACATGAACTGGAAAAATAGATATGTCTTTCTGAGAGAAGAATGATTTGTGAAAGAGTGCTGATGTGATGTTGAAGGGAAGGATGAACATAACATAAATCTAACAAAAATATTAACCCAATAATAAATGCCAATCTCCTGGTAGCTATTTGCATTTAAAATTTTTTGTTGCTTTTGAACATAGAAAAAATAGGTTGGAGACTATATCCCAAGGAGTAAAGCAGTAATTTTGAAATAATTATATAGGTACACATAAATGGTTCATGTCAGAAAAGCTACTTTTCTTAAAATTGCAGTCTTGTTATTAGCGCTGAGTTTCAAGTAAGCCTACTAGATACCAGAATTATCTCCCCCTTCTATTTCAGCATTTCTTTGGTTTCAAGTAATTAACATTTAATTAATTATATACCAAACACGATAAAAGCTAAGCTTGAAGGATATAATTCATTTCAAAAATTATATATTAGTTTTATGTAACTTGTTTATGCTAGTAGTTATTAAAAATGAATGATGCTAATAGTAAACACTTACATAGCTCTTACTGTGTATCAGAAACTGCTCTAAACACTTTACGTACATTGCTTCACTTTAATGTTAGAACCACTGTAAGAGATAGGTGGCTATTATCATCACCATGTTATAGATGAAGACACAGTGTGGGTAAGGAACTTGATCAAGGTGGCCAAGCTGGTTAAGTAGGGAATCTGA
This sequence comes from Galago senegalensis, assembly GCA_963575145.1. Lineage (NCBI taxonomy): Eukaryota > Metazoa > Chordata > Mammalia > Primates > Galagidae > Galago > Galago senegalensis. The sequence continues at coordinate 6,289 of CAUYTI010105931.1, read as the reverse complement.
AATTTGAACCTAGGTAGCCCGGCTCCTAAGTCTGTGCTCTTAATCAAATACTATGATGTCTTTTTTCAAAGAGTTTGCAAGTTAACAAGAAGCACAAATAACAGTACAGGAACATAAATAACAATACAAAGCAAAATATTAATTCATTCAACAAATATTTTTAAAGGTTACCAATCAAGAGAAATTTAGGTAAAGAAGAAAGGCATAAGAATAAAGTTTTAAACACTTCAGAATAGTGTTTATTTATATAACAAAATGTTTTAATCATTAGAAATAAGAAAATAAAGAATAAATTTGATTATGACTTAAAACAAAGGTGCTCTCTCATCTAATATAGTCCTAACTCTGCACAGGAAAATATGTTCCCAAGCCAAGTTTTGTTGCACTTGGTTTCAAGAAAGGGCAATTACTATCCTGACTCCCCCTACATATACTACAGAGTTACAGAAACTTTTACTATGATTCTTGATATCTCTAGCCACAACAGGAAAAGTCTGTCCTTAATGACCAATGTTTTTTCTAAGTATAGAGAACACATTTTTATCACTACTGAGCTGCTAAAGGAATAATTAATGTCCTTTACAATTATACTGTCGTTTACAATTAACTACCCATTTAGAATTGGTGATTAGATAAATATGTATGGTGTGGTTCAGAGCTAATAAAACAATAATAAGGGTACCTGTGGTCTCAGCATAAGTATTATGAACTCAGGTTCTGCCCTCAACTAAAATATGGTGTCCCTTTACACAGGCATTGTAGGGAGGGGACTGTGGGCAGCAGGGCCCCCACAGCCTGGGAAATGTTCAGATAGGACCCCAACCACCTCTCCTCTTTTAACAAAATTCTTTTCACCTGTCACAAGTCACACAGCCCATGCATAATTTTCTTATTGTCGGCAAACACAGTTTTTCCTCTTTAAGGATGATCTCTACCCACCGTATGTTAAGATTTATGCAAACTTGTTAAGGTACTATATAAATAAAGCTGTTTCCATGGTTCAGGTGCTGGCTGTGTCAGTCCTCCCAATGCCATCCTATCTTTTGTCTCCTGTCTTTCTTTGGCTCTCCCTGTCTTCCAGGGCTTTATTTTCTTCATTTCCCACCATTTCCACTCATGTCAACTCTCCCTCCTCACGCCAGATCCCGAGAGGTCCCTCCCTCTCGTTAGGAGTCACAAGAAGGAATGATCACTTAGGAACAAATACAATCATTTGTATGCTTTAAACATTTTATATTTCATTCTAATAACTTTATAAGGGAGTCCTGCCACGGAAAAATGCACAGATACAGAACAAATAAGCCCCTCTAACTTCAATCTCTATCAGGGAGTCCAAACTTTTTTCTTTTCCGATGCACAATGGAAGAATTTGCCCTGGGCCACACAGTAAATACACAAACACTAATGAAAACTGATAAGCAAAAAAAAAGTAAAAAAAAAAGTCTATGCATATTTTTTATGATATCTGACACCAATTGGGAAAAAAAAAAGTCCTCACAAAATCAGCATGCTTCCTGTGTGCTGCAGGTTGGACACCCCTGGCAACGTGAATAAAAAAGATAGGACCTTTATTAAGAATTTTTTTCACTTTTCCTTAAGAATATTCTCTAAGTTTTTTTTTTTTTTTTTTTTTTTTTGGAGACAGAGCCTCAAGCTGTCCCCCTGGGTAGAGTGCCGTGGCATTACAGCTCACAGCAACCTCCAACTCCTGGGCTCAAGCGATTCTCTAGCCTCCGCCTCCCAAGTAGCTGGGACCACAGGCGCCTGCCACAACGCCCGGCTATTTTTTTTTTTTTTTGGTTGCAGCTGTCATTGTTGTTTGGCAGGTCCGGCCTGGGGATTCGAACCCGCCACCTTAGGTGTACGTGGCTGACGCCTTAGCTGATTGAGCTATAGGCGCCGAGTTTTTCTTTACTACAGGTCTCCTGATGGTAAACTCTTCACATTTATTTATCTACAAATATCTTTATTTGGCCTGTTAGGGATTTTCGCTAATTGTAGAAGTCTAAGGTTGACAAGTATTTTTCTTCATACATGAATTACCTTGTTTCACTCTCTTCTGGCTTTCATTATTTCATTGAGAAATTGGCTGTCAGTCTAATGGACAGTATTTTCTCTCTCTGTCTCCTTTTAAGAATCCCTCTTTGGGAGAAAAGACAGTTTCTTCAATAAATGGTATTTGAACAAATGAATATATACACACACATACACATATGCATACATAAATATATATATTATGCAGAAGCATAAAATTGAATCCTTATCTCACATCATATTAAAAAAATCAAGTCAAAATGATTAAAACCTAAAACATAAGACCTGAGATTGTAATTATAAGGAGAAAATAAAAGCACAGCTCTATGACACAGGTCTGGGCAATTTTTTGGTGATAATCTCAAAAGCAAAAAACAGACAAATGGATTGCATCGAATTCATGGATTGGGAGAAAACCCAATACATACATTAATTAGGGAGTTAATCCAAAATATACAGGGAATCCAAACAACTCAACCTACTTTAAAAATGGGCAAAAGACCTGAATAGACATTTCTTAAAAGAAGACACACAAATGGTAAACACATACTTGAAAAAATAATCAGCATGATTAATCATCAGAGAAATTCAAATGAAAACCACAATGAAATTATCACCTCACTCAAACTTGTTAGAATTTCTATCATTCAAAAGATAAATGTTAACAAGTATTGGCAAGGATATGGAGAAAAGAGAACCCTTCTAACACTGTTGGTGGAAAAGTTAATTAGTACAGCTATTACAGAGAATAATATAGAGGTTCTTATGAACTACCATATGATTTAGATATAGTACATTTGGGTATCGAACCCTACATTAATTCTAAAAAAAGTGAAATTAGTACACTGAAGAAATTTGTGCACTCCTGCATTTACTGCAGTATTACTCACAATAACCAAGATAAGGAATCAAGCTAAGTATCCCCCAATAACTGAATGAAGAAAATGTAGTATATAGTTGACCACTGAGCTACACATATCTGAACTATGTGGATCCACTTATATGTGAATTTTCTTCTTCCTCCACTGCCTCAAAAACAGTGAGACCAGTCCTTTCTCTTCCTCCTCCTTCTCAACCTACTCAGCATGAACATGCTGAGAATGAAGACATGATCCACTTAAAGAATAGTAAATATATTTTGTCTTCCTTATGATTTTCTTAGTAACATTTTCTTTTTTCCAGCTTACTTTATTGTAAGAACGTATATAAAAAATACATGTAACTGTTAATCAACTGTTTATGTTACTGGTAAGGCTTGCAGTTTCCAGTAGTTTATTAGTAAGTTTTGAGAAAGTCCAAAGTTATATGTGGACTTTCGACAGCATGGGAGGCCAGAGCCTCTAACCCCTGCATTGTTCAAGGGTCAGTATTCCACTGTTTAATGGAATACTATTCAGTCTTGCAGAAAAAAAGCATTTGTCACTTGCAACAACATAGATGAATCTGGAGGACACAATGCTAAGTGAAATAGATCATATATAGAAAGACAAATATTGCACATCTTATTTAGATACAGAATATAAAAATTTGAACAGAAGTAAAGATGAGAATGGTGGTTACCAGAAGTGAGAGATGGGGTAAAGACAAGAATATGTTGGTCAAAGGATACAAACTTTTAATTAGACAAAATATACTAGACAGCAGGGTGAGTCTAGCTAATAATATAAAATATACTTAAAAGTTGCTAACAGATTATAAATGTTCCCACTACAAGAAAGTATGTGAAATCATACAGATGCTAACTTTGATTTAATCATTCCATAACATATATATGTGTTAAGACATCACATTCCACCCCGTAAATATAAACAATTATTCTCTGTCAATAATAAAAAGAGGAATCTGATAGCTTAAAATAAAAAGAATCTAAGTATTTATTTTCAGTGGTTTTACTATGTTGTACCAAAGTTTGACTATTCCACTACCAGAATGGGGCACGGGATCAGACATAACTGCCTTTAGTCTATGTTAGTCAACTTTATAGAAGAATATAGGATAGGAAATTCAGCAGGTACGGTATCTTCAAACTCAAGAGATCAAGCAATGTTTACACGAACAAATTCTTGGACCTCTCACTCACTCATGCAAAGAGTACACATTGTTGCCAGAGACAGTTAAGATTCACGTGGTTTATCTCAATCCACAGATGTGCCTTAGTTTCCTGCCAGTCTTTAACACTCCTCAATTTGCAAAGATTTAAGGTCAGTATGGCCAACTCACAGTTCTCTAAGTCCAAAGTGACACCACAGATTTGGTTTCATAAAAAATTCTAAGAGATAATAGCCTTCTACTACATGAATTCCATCTGTCTTAATGAAGTGTATTTCCAAGAAAATAGTGCTTTAAGAAGACAGACCCAAGGTCAGATTTTCAGGCAGATCTTACGCATAAGGCAAGGGAACATGTCAAAACCATTAAGTGTGGCGTATAAGTGTCTTAACACCAATAATTAAGAGAGGTGAAGGCTATGTTAACCAGTTTGATGTAAGCATTCCAAATTGTATATAAAAAAAGCACAATGTAGCCCATAAATGCATTAATGCACATAGTTATGATTTAATTAAAAAACCACAAAGTTCAAGTATGATGTTAAATTTATGTTACAGATTTAAAGAAACACATTTTCTGCAGTTCAAAAGCTTACTAAATCTCTGCATTGATGTCTTTCATCAACTCTGCAGAGTTCTCAAGAATAACCCCTTTTAATATTTGCTCTTGCTGCACTATTCTCTCCTTTTATCTGTCCTGCTGGAACTTTCTTAATTTATCCTCTTTCTTTTGTCTCTTATTTTTTCATCATTTTGGACCCTCTATGCTTCCTTCAGTGTATTTTTTTCTAATTTACCTGTCAGCTCATTAATTATTATTTTTACTTTATCTTTCATGCAACCTATCCACTGAATTCTTAATTTTGGTAATTATATCTTTTCAGCTTGAGAATTTTCATTTTTAAAACAGTTTTTGGTTCCCAGTTGAAATTTCCATTCTTATCTTTTATTTTATACACACAGTTACTTTTAATCTATCTGGTAACTCCATAATCCAGAGCTGCTACGATTCTGTTCTACTGTCTATTGCTTATGCTAGTGCCATTCATGCTGTCTTGTCTTCTCCTGTGTCTATTTTTCATTATGCTCTAGTTGTTTATGCAAAATTGAAAAAAATAAATGAAGTCCTTAGATGATGTTATTTTCTTTCAGAGAGGATTTAAAATTGCATCTTGTGGACATTAACAAACAAGGGTCACCTCAGTTTAATTTTAGGGACTGATTCTAAGTTGCAATCACTGTGAAGGACTTCCTACTCCTTTACTCTAGACCAGGTTTGGGGAACCTACATCCTTAAGGCCACATGTGGCCTTCTAGGTCCTTAGAGCAGCCTTTTGATTAAACCCACATTTTACAGAACAAATCCTTTTATTTTTATTAATTCATTTTTTGTCTTTTATATTTTTATTTTATTTTTAAAAGGAACATATTTAAGATACCAAAGAATAAAGTAAGTTTCAACAAAATAATCTTTCAAGATAGACTGGAATAATTAGAACTGGTACAACTACTACATGAGGCTGGCTGGCCAGAGTTTATAGGGGTCAAGTGCACCAGTCTGTTATTAGCTTTTTTTTTTTTTTTTTTTTTGAGACAGGAGCCTCAAGCTGTCCCCCTGGGTAGAGTGCCATGGCATTTCAGCTCACAGTAACCTCCAACTCCTGGGCTCAAGCGAGTCTCCTGCCTCAGCCTCCCAAGTAGCTGGGACCACAGGCGCCTGCCACAAGGCCCAGCTATTTTTTGGGTGCAGCCACCATTGTTTGGTGGACCCAGGCTGGATTTGAACCCACCACCTTGGGTGTACGTGGCTGAAGCCTTAGCCACTTGAGCCACAGGTGTCGAGCTCTGTTATCAGCTTTTGATGATATTGTACTGTTTCTGTCTGAAGTTGAATTTGTGAATAGCTGTACAGCTTGACAGTATTAAATTTTGTCTTCTTAACAGCTTATTATGTCAAAGAGGACCAAAAGAACACAGAAGGAAGAAAAGATTTTTCTTTTTTAATTAAATCATAGCTGTGTACATTAATGCAGTCATGGGGTACAGTGTGCTGGTTAGGGAATAGAGAATCTTTTCCCCACTCAATGTTTTTAATTGGCTTGTCAAAGATCAGATAACAGTAAGTAGCTGGGTTCATCTCTTGGTTCTCTATTCTGTTCCATACATCTACCTCTCTGTTTTTGTGCCAGTACCATGTTGTTTTGATC